>VUQR01017995.1:0-31683 GCA_015108515.1 Hemichromis elongatus | reverse complement strand
CTGATGACCGCAATAGTCGGCCTCATCACTGATGGGGACGACAAGGAGTACAGAGAACTGACCCAAGGCTTTGTGAACTGGTGCCAGCAGAACTACCTCCAGATCAACACTGGTAAAATCAAGGAGCTGGTGGTAGACTTCCGCAGGCACAAACATCCTCCACTGCAACCACTAAACATCCAAGGTATGGACATTGAGGCTGTGGACAGCTACAGGTACCTTGGTGTTTATCTGAACAATAAACTGGACTGGACTCATACTTCCTCTACAGGAATGCCCTCTTGCCTATTACTAAGATGTACATAGCACTTGTATTTGTATTGCATTCTATTTTATTCTATTGTATATATTATTCTATTCTACATTCTATGCAATATATCTTTTTCTTTTTTTCTTCCTACTGCTGTAACATGCAAATTTCCCACCTGTGGGACTAATAAAGGTCATCTTATCTTATCTTAACTTAATTCAGCATGGTCTAAACTTTCTTTGTTGGCTTTTATTAATTTCTTTAAGTAGTCTTCAGGGATATTTCTCCAGGCAGCTTCAAGGACATTCAAAGCTCTTCTTTGAATGTTGTCTGCTTTTTGTTCTGTTCTCTGGTCAATAATGTTGAGGTTTGATCTCTGGGGAGGCTAATCCATGACTAAACATCCTACACCGTGTGTTCTTCTATCCAGGTTTGCTTTTACTGCACTATCAGTGTGTTTGGAATCATTGGCATGCTGAAAAATTAAGGTTTTCCCAATCAGAAGCTTTTTAGGTGGTATGAATGTAGATTAAAATCTGACTTTCCTGTGTTCTTCTCTTTTTCTGGTCTCTTAACTTTCAGATACTGTTTGTCTGTTGTCGATAGGCGAACAGTATCTGTTTACTTTAGACCTGCCACATGGCATATTTTGACATGCAGTGTATTCATAATACATTTGAGGAAACTGAAAAAGCTTTCAGCTAAAAGCTCTTTGAGAATTACAATATAAAAATACTATTTTTCAATGTCAAACTATGTTAGTGTTTTTATTATCATTTAATTTAGTAGACTTACCTTACGTACTGAAAGGCTCTTGTCTGGGAGCCGGTACCATACACCTAGAAGAAGAAATAAAATAAACAGGCTATCTTTGAGTGATGAGCAAGCTGACATTGTAAAATGTCATAGTCAAGGCCAAAGTTAACATGTGTTACCCTGTGTAATTACACTCAGAAACAGACTCCCCTTTGGACCTCTGCATGAATGTTATTCCCCAGCTCCCATTCATTTCCATTTCTCTCTACTGCAACCATATTTGCTTTCAATGAAATGCTTTTAAACCAATTTTACAATGTCAAAAAATAATGTTAAACAGGTCTGGTTCTAGATTTGAAACAATAAAATCCCATCATTTAAATTTCAGTAAGAGAAAACATATGACATGATATGATATGAATATTCAACCGTCTTCCACGTGGGACTAATCCAATGTGCTTAAAGTGGATCCTGATGTTCCTCGATACTTGCAGCACATACAAATGAGGTGAAAACTGAGCAAGTAAAAAGCTTAAAATGCATACAGTGAGAGGTTCTCCTTGCAGAGCCTGAAGGATGAAGTTACTGACAACACGTCCGTCGTTCATGTGCATACGGGAGCCAAACGTGTTGAAGATTCTTGCCACTCTCACCTCTACGCCTTCCTGTAAGCAAAGGAGAACCAAGACCTTGTTAACTCTGAGGTGTCTGAATACTTTAAGGATCTCAATATTCAATCCTCGTGTGTCCTGTTTTTACAAATATACAATATTATACACAACACTGACTTTACGCTGTCTGGCTGGGCTTAGTTAAAAAAAAAAACATTAGAAACTCAGCATTGGCCCGTACATATAAGACGTACACGCAAATAAATGAGTTCCTTTCCAACATGGCAGGTAATAAGGGAAGGACCAGGCCAGCAGATTAGCCTTTGTTAACTGAAACAACTCAGCTGATGCCACCAGAGTCGGAAGCCATAAATGTATTGGGCCTCACAATCACATATATTACCTGGTGTTAGAATAACACGGCTGTGTTCGTTTTAATAATTTGCTTTAGATTTTCAGCATTTAAGCATTAGTCTGTTTCTATAATCAACATTTCAATGTCTGACAAACACTTTGTCTGACAATAGATATAATAAACCTCTTATGGCTAAATGATATTTTTCATCTGTAGTCAATGAGTGGAGGCAAAGCTTTTAACTAGGCAACTGCTCCCAACTGGGGTAAACATGTCTGGTTTTGTTTTTTAGGTTGATGTAGTTTATTATTATGTTGATCTTCCTGTACGTTTTCAGTCAGTCCGGGTTTAATTTCTGACTGAAAATCTCTCAAGCAATGTTTAGATGTTATATATTAATTTTTATAACGTCTGTGGTCCTTAGCTTTATTACGCTTTCAACAACTAACTTTGGAACAGTTACAACAATCTGCAGCTGCTGCAAACTGTTGCTTTCATTACAGGACAATTTCCTCCTGATCAACCCCATGGACCCTACAGAGCTATAAGTGGTCTTCACAGTATCAGGACTCATTTTGCATATGTTGTTGATTATCTAGAAATAATTTCCTGCATTGCTCATTAAACATGTTTTCTACTCATGTAGTATCTGAGAATTCAGAGGAAATTAAACCAATTCCTATAGCAAGAATATTTTCCAGGACACCGTCCGACACATAGATAATCACCTCCACTTGTCAAAGATCAGTAAATAAACAAGGCCAAATAGATGATAGATAGTCTCCCTGATCCCAGATAGAGAAAGTTCCTCCTTACTTTAAATCCATGGACTTTCTGAAGTCACCCTCATGCACCACTACAAGCTACTTCAGATGCTATGTGGACTCTTTGGCCGTCTAATATGAATAAAAACATGAAAATTATGGAAATTGCTCTCTTGAAAATGTGGAACATGAAATTCAACAGACACATCCTGCAAATATATTCAGTGTGGTGAGGATCAAGGACACAATGAGGACAACATGATGAAGAGGTCTCGAAAGGGCTGTGCGTCTGTGCTCATGTAACCCCGTCCCGTAAATAATGGTACACTTCTAAACACTCAGCAGGGTTACTCTTCCTCCACTAACCTCAGTCTATGCACCTCACCGAAGACGTTGGTGAAAACGGTCTTCTAAGAGGAAATCAGCACACTAAATAAGAGCCATGAACAGAGTTCACAGACTCTCAGGAATATACCATTTTTTAGAAACTGTAACGCTGGATATAAAGATCTGTGAGTCTATGTTCTGATCATGAGTCAGATTGACTGATTTAAATCTGTGGGATACCTTCAGGAACACAGCCCACCCATAATATAACTTTTTGGACAAAAAGAAGAAAAAAATAAATATGAATAAATAAATATGACTCCAAGCACAGGATGGCATTCTAAAAATTTAAAAATTAGACTTTTAAACCCAAACAGCACAGAGATTTATAAGTACCAATACGCGCCAAATTGAAGATTAAACACTGAATACTTGGCCTGTAGGACAAATCATTAGTGCCAGGATGAGGCTGTTCAAGCATGAAACAGACTGAAAAATTACTCCAGTGCACAGAGGAAGAAGACTGACAAGTTCAGACAAAATACCTGGAATCTCTAAACTCTGACGTTAACAGACATCAAGCGGCCTTAGACTTTATGTAAGCATCTGTATGCATGTAATCTACAACCTTATAACGCATAAATAGGAGAGGATGATCAAAATCTGGGAATGGGGCCGACAAAAATTAAAAACACCTGATTTAAACATGCCTAATCTTTGCTGATGAAAGAAAACATCAACTTGAGTTTCAAACTGACCTACATTTGGTAAAGGGTCATGACTGGCGCTGAGAGCTGGATCTCCGAGCTAAAACAAAGACACTTGAAGAGGTCACAGTGTTCAAACCTGAAGGCGGTTCAAGCCCAGGGTCAGGCTGTTATGCAGAGTTTGGTTTTGGCCCCCTGAGGTGTCAGAGTAAGAAGATTCACAGAACTGTGCTGAGTGCCAGTGAGCCGGGAGACTGTTTTTGGCACATCAAAACAATTTTCTCTCTCAACCTGGAATGATCCAGATGAGACTCCATGGAAATTTGCCCACTTCATGAAAAAAGAAATTTTGATTAAGGGATTGGCATTTTTACACACCACAGGAGACCCAGCTTCAGGGTACATGGCAAATTATAGAGTGACCATATATATATAAAAAAAAAAAATTAGCCGCACTGAAAACAGCCTGAGGTGTATGACAACATGATGCTAAACAGGAAAGCCGGCGAATTTAAATTCTGCACGTTTTTTCATTTTTAAAAGGCCCATTTCCAGAACTTTGAAATCCCCCACTCCTCGTGTTTCATTTACATTTCAAATTTTATGCTGAACATGTTCTACAGGTTGTACACACTGCTTAACCAGTCACTTAAACCTGGCACATTTCTACCTTCAAAGATGTTTCAAGTTAAGCTGCAGTTATGAATAATTTTATTCACTTTCATTTGTTGAAGCATAAACCTAAAACAATCTGATAATCCTGGGGAGGGGGGCTTTAAAATGCTGCTCTATTAGAAATTTCTTCCTCGAAACTAATGGTCTCCAATTTTTCAGCAAGATTTCTGATACGCGTGAAGAAACAGGAAGTTATGCCCAACAACACGCTGTAGTAGCATACAGCACTGTGCAAAGGTCTTGAGTCACACCTCATTTCTTTATATTTTGCTTCCAGGAAGTCAGAGTTTTTTAAAAATTTTCTTAACTGGTCTTCAGGTCTTTCAAAGTTTTTGGACATTGGCTGCTTTTTCCATTCATCATCAGTCCAGTTCTTGCGCCTGACTGTTTTCCGAGGAATATCGTCTGTTAACCTTTAACCAAGGCATGAAGAAGTGTTGTTTATACATAACAGAACACTTAACAAAGAAAACAAATTCAAATTGTATTTTTAGCCACCTTATTACTAGCAGCCTGTTGCCTAAAACAAAAGATGTTTCCTAAGAGCTATTATCTGAAAACTCGGCTTATCTTAACATGGCGTGCAGCGTGTCGATAAAAATGTGAGGAAACTGGACAAATTGAGTTCTTATCACACCTGATGGAATTATTATCACAGGAAAGTACCATTAGATTTTAATCCAATATCATCTGGAAAGCTTCTGATTAGCAGAGGTTATTTTTTACAAGCATCACAACAATCCCAAACACCCTGTCGCTGGAGTAAAAACACAGTTAGATAGAAAAATCAGCCAGTGGAACGCTGTCATCATGGACTGACCTCCATAGAGCCCAGACAACATTATTGACGTAGTGTGGGATCATTTTGGCAGAGAACTGAACCGAAGGCAGACAACATCCAAAGAGCTTTTAATGTCCTGAAAAATAACTACTCTTCTAGAACATTCAAACTATTCCTGAAGGCTACTTAAAGAAATTGTAAGAATATCTGCATAAGGTTACAAAATAAATGTGGTGATATCAAATATTGACTTTCAAGTTGGTAAAACTCTGTTTTGCCTCATATATTTCCATGTATGGTTGCACATGTTTCAGTAAACTATTTCCCAATTTCCCTGACCAAATACAAAGAAGTGAGAAGTATCTCAAGACTTTCAGTTGGTTTCATTTATGTTAAACACTTACACCACATCAGCCACTAACCCCCATAAGTAAGTGATTCTTTGTGCTTTATTTAAGAAAGAAAATCTGTGATGACACTTCTACTTTTTTTGTTCCTCAAATGTGTTTTTAGAGAGATGTGAATGAGCAGAGGGAAATGTTTTGGTATTGCCCCTTTTTTTCCCCTGTCTATCGCATGTTTTGTTTAAAATCTTATTCATCTTCACCTTTGTTACAATCTAACACATATGAGCATATGATAAAAAAAAGTCATGAGAAATTTTAAGCATAATGTCATATTGTCCAATCAAATAACTTGATTGGAAAAAGCTGTTTTGTAATTTCTGTACACATAACAACCCCTCCCCCCCATACACACACACACACCCTTTAATGTTTCTTTATGGCGACAGGCAGGTAAAGAAATGCTTTTTCATCTGCTCCACAAGCTACATTCATCACTTTTTAAATGTTAGTGAATTTTGATTACATGACCGGACAATAGATGTTATGTGCGATATTCTCGTTCCACAGCACAAACAGCTGACATTTGATATTGAAAGCCAGCCATTGCCAAGAATTCTCTGAGTAAATGTGAAAAAAAAATAATGAGCCTCTGAGGGGGGGCGCGGGAGACGAGGCAGATAAATAAATATCACCTGCCTGAAGGAAAGGCAAGAGAAGTCAGTCATATCTGATCATCAAAGGCTGTTGTCAGTCAAGTCGATACCAATCCGTCTTAACGTAACTGAAATTGTGAAGAGCTTTGCTGAATTTTTCATCATAAAACACAAGACTCAACACAAAGTTCACCTGCCTGATGGTAAGCCTTAAAAACAGCCTCATAGCAGGAAATGACCATTTCTTTAAATATTGCTAGAGACCTGTTTATCGTAGAAACCCTTTCACCACTTGCATGGATAGTCACTTCTAGTCCTCTCTCCCAGAAAGTACTGTAAAGTGTCTGTTTTAAAGTAGGAACATTCAATTATTGTAGAGATTATCAACTGTATTTAAATGTTTTTACATAATTGTAGGGTTTATTTTATAATAACTATCAGCAAGAGATGATGTTACTGTAGAGTAAATGTTAAATGATGAGGATACCTGCTTCATGTAGGCATAACACATAGTCTCCGCTACACGCTTCCCCTCATCGTAGCACGCTCGAGGACCGATCGGGTTTACGTGACCCCAGTAATCCTCATTTTGTGGGTGTACCTCTGGATCTGAAACAAAATTATTTTGGGAACAGATCAAGCAGGTTTCACATAATTCCAGCACAACTTTCTCCACACAGAATTAAAAATGTTGCTTGTTCACTGGTGCACACGCAGACACGTCCATGTCTACTCGAAAACACAGCTGCATGTTACCACTGAGCAGATAAGATGAAACATTTGCAATAAATAATTAAGGCCTGTAAGAACAGGCTGAATGACATACCTTCATTAGCTTTCAGGGTAAGGCTCTCATTTGCCATTTCTGCATCTCACAGTTAACACAGTATAAGATTTCAGCCTCATAATAAGCACAAATTTTAAGAAATAATTTAGATTTTTTAAACCAATAATGTTATTTATGACTCAAAATTTGATTAATTGTAGTTGGCAGTGAATGTATGAATGAATATAAACGTACACACACACACACACACACACAGACAGACAGACGATAACGCCCAGGTTTCCTCAGTCCTTAGGCTCTTACTGTGGCTGAACCCTAAACTGCGTTTTAGTGAATGATGAAGGGTGAATCATAGGAATGTTTAATAAATCACATCAGGTGTGTGAAAGTCTAAACTGGAAAACAAAAGCGGCTCCAGAGATCTTTCTTACCTCCATAAACCTCAGAGGTAGAAGCCAGCAGGAGTCTTGCACCCACACGCTTGGCCAGGCCTAGGAGACAAACAAAACAACAGTGTTATGGTAGGTTGAGTGGGCAACACCCTGAACCTCTGGGCAACCACTTTAGATTGTGAGGTGGCTGCAAAAGTGATCTGGTGGGAGGCAACCTTCCTTCCAACAATCACGGTACAACTCAAGAGCATCTGGAATCATTCTCATAGATCAGTACATCGGTCCGTTTTGTTTTATTGGTATCTATGTATTATTTAATTTGCTGAGTTTGGGGATGACAACGTTTTCTTAGTTAGAACAGATTTCCATAACAATGGCAACTCTTGACTTGTTCAACAATGGTCTCTACTAAATAAAAGTTTCATGGTGGCGCCTTCAAAAATGACAGGACCATTAAGGATAGAGCTGCCATTGTGAATCAGTACTTATTATCTGAACAGAAAGAAAATGAAAAGGAAACAGTTCTTTGCTGTACCAGTGATGAAGTTTTGTTATTGTTAGCACAAAACAAAGAAAAGCCTTACCAGACTTCTCATGAAGGATCGAATAGGCAGCATAATCATATATCCTTAAATAATGAACCTAAGTTTGAATATTCTTACAGCACCGAGAAAAAATAATATGATAGGCATCTTTTTCTCGAGCAGCTGGATAAAAAAAACTGACAATTTAATGAGTGAATAATTCCTATTTCTTTCACTTTATTTCTTCAGTCGGACTCAACATCAAAGACCTTTTTTAAACAGGCTTAACTGAAGAATGATTTACAATATTTTATTGTGTAACTGATGGAGAAATTTAAATAAAAGATGGCATCAATTCTGATTTACAGGCGATGCAATTAGTGAGTCTTTTTAACCCTATCCTTCAGTTATCCTCGAGTACTGAGTTTACTTACCAAGCATGTTAAGTGTGCCGATGGTGTTGGTCTTGAGTGTTTTGATGGGATTGTACATGTAGTTAGGAGGAGAGGCAGGAGATGCCAGGTGATAGATCTGGTCCACTGTAAAAAGCAGAGGAAACAATAATCAATAAATCAATCCTGTTTTGCTAAAAACTGTATATCAGGATTTTTTCCCCTGGTTTTAAAGCCTTTACTGATAATCAATTTAGGAAGAGCAAGAGAGGAGCAAAGCAAACTATAAAGCAGCCAGCAGCACCCCTAGTGGACGCATCTATGGTGTGAATTTCAAAATCCTAGGTGACCTCCTTTTCTAGTGATTGCATTCACAAGAATCGCATTCACACCACTGACCCCTGACCTTGAAGCCAAGGTCACTGAAATTCAAACTTGTCTGAGATTTTTAGTAGCTACGTCTGTGGTATCAATTTAAAACCCCTACATCACCTTGTCTTTAAATTATTGCATTCACAATAAGACTACAGCTTTAATACTAAGCAGTACTAATTCAAATAACTTTAATGGTGACACAGTGATGAGTTTTTTCATTGTGGAAAAAAACCCCATTTATAGTCTAATGCAAAGTGCCAGAGGTAAAGACTGAACAAAAAAGACAAACTGAACCACTGAATGACGTGCATGCCTGTAGTTGTAAATGGAAGAAGACAGATTTTTTTTTAGAACAGCATAAGTGGCATACATAATTAGACATTGGTGGGTCATGTTATTGGAGTTATTTCTATATTTTTTTTTACCCCAAATTGCAAAAAGTCAATGGCTCAATCACTTGAGCCATTGACTTTTTGCTCCCATATTCACTGAGTACCCCATGGCTTTACCTGCAATCTTTGATTAGATAAAGGCTTTGAGAATAAACCCCAGAGTCAGAGTCCTACAAGCTAAATGGAAAGTCCTGTAACCTGGCTGGCACCAACCAGTAGAGACCTTTCGCTCCTTTGGATCCATTATTTGTGTGGAGAGGAGCAACACCTTGTTCTCCATATCCTTTTGCCCTGGCTTATGTTTTTTTTTTTTAAATCACTAATATATTTATGCATCTGATTTCTTTATTATCCTTATTATAGGCATTTTTATAATAAAGATAAGCATTTTTTATTAAACTAATTCAAATGTGTCAAATTAAAACTTAAGCATTTCATAAAATTAAAGTGATCCTGAAAGTGAAATAATAAGCAATGAATAAGCAATGAAAAAATAATCACAACTTGAAATGCATTATTTGCACTTAATCTGATCTGTGCGCTTATCTTTACTGCCCTGTAAGTCTTCAACAGGTGCTTATCTGTCTCGTTTCCAGTCTCTAGCACTCTACAGGCATTTTCCTGTTTTGTAGGCCACTCAAATCATTTCTTTTCAAGGCAAAGCCTATCAGCCACTGAAAGCGTGACCTCCTCTTCAATGCCTTACTTTCGAAGCGTATTTCATCCCATCACTCAGTATTTTTAAGTCCACTACAGTACCTTATGTTCTTCCTCTCAAAATTCCAAAGACATTGACGTCAGATCAACTATTGCAAAAAACAGGAAACCTCTTTTGCACATTTATCTTTAGAATACATTGTCAAGATTGTATATTAGCAATAACATTAAATGTAAATCAGACATGTTTGGTTGATCTCTACCATATGAAATGTGTTCATCATTAGCACCCTCCATGCATTATGGTACTTTAATGGGGTCATTTTTTCACACCAAACTGCAGTGACGTCTTTAAGACATTATTAGGCAGAAAAAACAACTGCTAGGCTGGAACAAAATACTAAGTATGTACTTTCTGCAGCAGACATGTTGGCTGGCATTACCTCAGCCGTCAATCCTCCCTGCCGTTAACAATCCCACCTCTGCCCTCTCACATCCACCCGTGTAGACACCAAGTCTAACAGAGTGTTAGACTGCTTTTGACAGATTGTGTACAAAAGCAAACAAACGATGTCAAACAACACACTTGGATTGACTGAGGCATTCAGCACCCTGAAACAATTCTAAGCATGTAATGGGAAGTTAAAGGCAGACTGGAAGAAAAGGTGATAAACAGAGAAACTCAAATACTCTGGCATCAAAACAGAATACCAAAGCTCCTTCCATCCTGACAGGCACCTACAAATCTTGACCACTGTCAGACAAAGTCCATCAAACATGCCTTACTGCTACTGATCACTGATCACTCCAATCCATTTAGATGGCTCAACTATTGATAGAAGCTTTCGTTCTTGAATCCCCTTTTCAATTCTCACAATCCCTGATATGCCATTCTTAAAAAAATCCACATCCAGGAAATGTTATCCTGATAGTTTGTATATTTTTGTATGACACTGCAAAGCATGAATGTTTTAAGTTACAGAGGTTTAACTGAGTTTCTCCAGCATGCATCAAACTTTTAAAATGTAAATGCAATTAGAATTACGACACTGTCAGACGACCCTGTGAAAAATCATCATCGTGGACACCAAAGTACATTTCTTAAAATGACTCTTTTTACGATCCTTTTGGGGCTGTACTGTGTAACCTCTACTCAGAACAGCATTAAAAATGACCTGTTATTGTAGCTTCTAACTCTGCATTCTTATTCTGGGACTCCAGTAGAGTAGTTTTGCATGTCAAATGTTAAATTTTTTTTTAAAAAAGTATGTTATACTGGCCCTCTGTGCAACACCACCAGTTTATGCTCCGTCTGAAACAAGCCCTTTTAGCCACCCTGTCTCTTTAGCCCTCTTCCTTGCAAGCTCACTGTCTTATTTCTGGCTGGCTCAGGTTGAACTTTAAAAGCACAATTGAATGTTTGTGAGTAACATCTAACTTAAAAAAAAATTAAAAAATGTTCCTCATTCTGAAACTTTATGTTTTGATGTAAACGCAGTCACTTCGATACTCTTTACACCTGCAGGTAGAACTTTTACCATTAGCCTAGTTTCTTAAAAAATAAACAACTTTACTGTATAACAGAAAAAGCATTTTGTGATCAACCAGCAAACTGTGCAGAGTTTTAATAAGCATGCTGATGATGTCCAAGTCAAAGTGGGCACGAGCAGGTGGGTGACTGTGTTAAAATCCTAGCTTTTAATTTAGACTCAAGTCTGAGTCTAAAGAGTACATAAGCCTGCATCATCATTTGAATGCCTGGCTTCATCAAGCACTGTCATAGAGCACTCATATCTCAGTGAGCTGAGGCAGTAATGTACCCGTACCATTCGTTTCAAACCGGTGTTATTTATCACTATTATAGTAAAAAGTGCGTATTTTCTTATTTCAGACAAACTGATTGGAATCAACTGAAAATCATTACCTACCGCTTTCACTTTTTCACCCACCTTCAATGTAGAGAGGCTCTACTACATCATGATTGATGAGTTCAAAGTTTTCATGACCAATCCAGTGCTCCACATTCCTCTTTCTTCCTGTGAAGAAGTTGTCCACCACAGTCACCTCATGGCCATCCATCATCAATTTGTCAGTCAGATGGGAACCCACAAAACCAGCTCCTCCGGTTATCTAATGACGAACACAGTGACGGATATTTTTGTAATGTCAGGTTATGCCGAGTCTTCTTAAGCATATATTAGCTTCCAAAGCAATAAAATGCAGCTTTTGAGCAAACAGTACCTTCAACATAGCATGCATGCAAATCCACAGCTGTATTATACTAGTTGCAAGTGGTCCACTGTTTTAAAACAAATTAAATAAATGCTACATAAGCCAATAGGATTAATTTTCTCCCATTAATAGAATATTACCAGTCTTCTTCAAATCTGTGGAGATTATTGTGATAGTGTATCGCAATACAATAGGCTAACATTTTATTGCTTTACCTTTCACTATTACCTCTTAACATCCACCCGTCAGTGCAAACAACTTTGGGGTTGGAGTTACTAGAAGACACTAGAAGATGTTAACTTTCAAACCAAGTTGTTTGCATGCTTTGCTGTGCAATCAATCAATAGCTGCGTATACAAATGTGAATACATATATTTAGTGCCATCCATAAATGTCACTCGTCACCCTTGTTCAGCTTTAATATAAACCCAACCTCCTCCGTGTTTCACGGTCAACACTATGCAGTTGCCGTTGTCCCTGAGCTGTTTCAACTTTTTCAATTTTACATTCTTACTCATAATCCACAGAGGCTGACACGGTTTAGGGCGTTTCATACCTAGTGTGCAGTCACTAAAGTAACTGCTGCACAGTTAATACTTATGCCAAGTCAGACACACGGCCATCCATTTTTCAACAGTATGCCTCTTAATCAATGCAGCATTTGTGTTTCAACTCATGTTCAGTTGCACAGCTTATACCCTTGTGACCAATCTTCATGAAAGCTTACTCTCTGTTTTTTATGCTTGTGGTGTCTTTCTAACCTTTCCAACACTTTATCTGCTAAATGATTAATGATTCTATTACACTGAATAAAATACTAAGGGGTAAACTTATTGACTCTTTACTCCACTCCAAGTATATTCATTTACTTTTGCTGCCCTGTTTTATAGCACATAAGCAGTAATAGTATGCAATTTTTACTTAGGAGTGGATTAGAATAGGAAGCCTTGGCTCCTTCAGTGAGCGCTTTATGATTCCACTTGGCCCATAAACATTCAAGAGTTTCTACCTCAGGATAAGTAGGCTCATAGTTGAGGGTTACATTCAGAGCTGGTCATTCATTTATAATGGTAAATGGTAAATGGCCTGTATTTATATAGCGCTTAACTAGTCCCTAAGGACCCCAAAGCACTTTACATTACAGTCATCCACCCATTCACACACTGGTGATGGTAAGCTACATTGTAGCCACAGCTGCCCTGGGGCGTACTGACAGAGGCGAGGCTGCCAGACACTGGCGCCACCGGTCCCTCTGACCACCACCAGTAGGCAGCAGGTGAAGTGTCTTGCCCAAGGACACAACGACCGAGACTGTCGGAGCCGGGGCTCGAACCGGCAACCTTCCAATTACAAGACGAACTGCCAACTCTTTGAGCCACGATTAATGAAGTTGTTGTTGTTATCTACCTGACATTTTTATCAGATTTGCTCATTAACAGTAGGCTCACATATTCTCTTAAAATGTTTATTTTGCATTAATAATATCTAAATTTTTAAATTTAAAGTAACTATGCCATGTAGCCACAGCAGCAGACGATGCTTCGAATGTGAATCAAAATATCCACATTTTACTTACATATTCATTTAAAAAATTGTTGAAATTAAACCAATTTCAAATTTGGCCTCAATTTTGAGAAACTGGGTTTAAGACCAGCTGCTAGCGATGTTTAGTTACAACAGCTAGCTACACAGCACTGAAACTGCTTTTCTAAAGGTTACAAATGACTTATTGATGTCTTAAGACTTCAGACCAGGACAGACACTTCTACATCCTGGTGCTACTTGACCTCAGTGCAGCCCCGGACACCATCAATCACCCAAAGTTAATTAACAGAAAAAGCCTCAAGGGCTGGGTGGGTATTTCTGGAGTGGATTTTCTCCTTTCTGTCAAATGGAAATTTTGATTGATTGATTCATCTCTTTGACTGCACTGATCCTTAGTGGCATATACCGAAAACCGGTTCTTTCACAGTGACTCTGGAGACATATGACACTAGAGTAGAGGTAAAAACAAACGGAGAAAAAGTGGAAATATTTAAACTCAAATTAGAAATTAAGGAAGGTACACAATAAGCACCTTTATCATGGGATGACTTCCGGTGTTTTTTGCTTTATCTGAATACTACTTCTCAATTCCAGCACACTACTAATCTCAGCCATTAGCAATGTTTTTGTTTTACATGGTAACACTGGCACTGGGACAGGGACTGCTGCTTTTGTGGCAGCCAACATCATCAGTCTGTTTATGACCCCACATAAACAGACTGAAACGTGCCTCACGGGTCTTCGGAGCGTAGTGCATGTGACCGACAAGGATTCAGTTTAAGTGTTGGACATTTAGTATTCTAGTTTTTTAAATCATTTTTTGTCTAACTCATTTATCATTCATTTACTTTTATGTGTGTATGTCTAATCTAATCATTTTGTGGCCATCGTTGTTAAGATGTTTGATGTACAGTTACTATAGTTACCAAATGGTTTTTATTGACCGTAAGAAAAAACAAAAAAGCTCTTCACTAAAACTCCCCCCAAAAATTGTGTCCATGTCACAACTTCCTGTTTGCTCCACTACAGGATGGTGAGCAATTCAGAAGCCAGTATCAGTTCCTTGGTTGCTATATTACTGCTCACAGTCTGACTCAGAGGAAAGCTAAAGAGCTACATAATTAAGTTCAGACGTCTTTTGAGAGTATCTGGAGATGTTTCTGTGGTACACTGCAAACTTTAATAGAGGAGCTTATCCTTTTTCATCCTATAAAGAATATAAAATTAAGCATAATGTGAAAATGAACACTTCGAATTAGTTTAGTTTTTTTTTTTTTTTTATAAATGCTTGTTTGGTATCTGTATGTTTCAATGGTTTTCTGTCTGATGTTGTGTAGTTATAAATAAGCTGTATTTAGTTTGCACCATGTCACACAACACCACTGACCTTCTACTTCAGCACTAGGTCCAGCTCCACCCATCTGGACCAATAGTGAGCAACACTTGAAGAATAAGGGTGGCTGATAGCTGCTGTAAAACTGCTATAAAGCAAGTGTTTTACAGGGAGGACTGCCCTCTCAGACAGCATCTTAAGATACATATTTCTGCATGTTCTACTTCCCTCAGTTTACTTTTAACATGGAGATAAGTCAGGATTAGAGGAAAGATAGCCTTTCTGTTGGCCTTTGCTTATGAAAGCTCAGGGTTATGTCATGTCATGGTTACTGAAAAGAAGATTTGCACTTGGATGTTTGACATACCAAAATCCTCTTACGATCCTTTTCTGACAGGAATTTCACCGGTGGGTATTTCTGAGAAAAACTGTAAGAGAGAACACAGACTCCTTAGTGGAGAGTATCTGGAGACAAATAAAAATCACATAAGCCCAAAGCAAAACAGAACAATTTATCTAGGACATTACTCTTCATGCTGTTACTGTACTCTTAATAAACAATAAACTATATTTTATGGTTACCTTTGATGTAACTACAATAAAAAAACAATGATATGAACTGGTTAATCATTTAGAGAAATCTATTTATTTCAAGATTGCTTAAGGGAATACAACCGTGTATCAAAAATAACCTCAACTTAATCATTAAAAAACCACAATGCTGCACCACCAAGCCTGTGCTGTATGCATCATTTTCACAGAACTTTCACATTTTTGTGGAGGAATTTTGCCCGCTCTTCTCAACATTGTGAACGTTTATTGAGGTTTGTCGGCATTCATTACTGGTCAGCTCTTTGAAGGTCGCAGGAAAACATTTCAGTCAGATTGTGGTCTGGACTTTGACCAGGCCATCGTAGCACCTTGATCTTTTCATTTTTTCTTCATTTTAACCTTTCTGTTGTAGATTTGCTGCTGTGCTTGGGATCACTTTAGTATCTGTGTAAACACAAGTCTGCGCATGTTTTGTGAGTACAAGCATTTCACGAACAAATGAGTGTTTTATTAATATTTTCATGCTGGAATGTGTTTTACAAACTAATTTTTGTAGCACCTCTGACAAAACGTATGAACAAATCAAGGTCTGGCTGTCATAGGAAAATTTAAAATGAACGCTATGTTTATGGTTTTTCAAAACACAATGAGCCAAAGAATGTTTAGAATTGCAATCAAAAGTATTGAACATTCCTCATCTTAAACGTTCTTATATTACATCACAAAATTAGCTCACTCAAGAGGAAACAATATTCAGTACCTCCATTATTTTAGCTTAAGCTTTGATTCATTGAGTTATTTGATTATTTTCTTTAATATTCTTCTTTTAATATTCTTCACTTACACTTAGCTTTCAATGATCCACAGTCGCTCTACGGGAGCATATGGTAGATATAACATGTGCTTCATTTAGAGGTTCTTGTTACCCTAAGGCATGTTAAACTAGGGATAAGGGGCTCATTTAAACATGTACCTTTGTATGTCTGTGTTATTAGCATTAAGGGCACTAAAGACAAATATGTATAATTAACATCTTCAAGATGGATTACTGTACCCAGAGATGCTACTATAGAAACAATGCAAAATTAGGTTAATTAATTGATAGCCTGTGATGTAGAAATCTTCTTATCACAAGTAACACACACCATCAGATACAATTAATTAGCTGCTGTTGCATGCAGTCTGTCTTCAACGTCTGTTGAATAGAGATAAACCTTATAAATAAGCACAGTATGTTAATCCATGTGCAAGTTATTCAGATGCTGCATTCTCACTTTATATGCGCCCTTTCAAAGAAAAATTCAACAGTTTTAAAGTAGGTAATAAAGACACATGTAACGCTGACCCTCAAACCTACATATTAGTCCCTTAAGCTTTCCTTCACCCTGAGCTATGAGCAAATACTTCAACATCTTGATGCACACAAACAAAAAAAAAATGAGATACAAACCTTTGTTCCAGGTCACGAATCTTTTCTTTGAGAGGAGCCACAACCTAAAGTGAGATAAAAAGTGAGAAATGCATGAGCTGAATTAGCAATGCCATTAAGTAAATAATACATTAATCCACAAGTGGTTCAATTTGACCACAGCAGCATGTTGGGTTCATGTTATTTTCATAACACTGATTTAGTAAAGAGATGAAATCATGTGCATCTCTTGGCCAAAGATCCTTATAAAGATAACGATGCGTGAAGACACTTAAGCTACTGTAGTAACATCCTGTTTGTAGTTTCGTATTTGCACATTTTTAAGTTTATTAAATATTCCCGTCCTTTAGACCCAAACCTATACAAAACAAACCATTCATAAGGCATAGTGATCCCTACAAACATCTGCTATATCCTGTGCTATTTATGTTTTAAAAATATTTTTCCTTTTCTACATACAATTAAAAAAAAAAACAGCTCTAGACAAATAAAAACCTGATTAGTTTACGAACTTAAACCTTAAACATCCCAGAGAGAATCGAGTCAGCACTGATGGAAACAGTTCGCTGTAGTTAAAGAGAAATGTGAAACGAATTTCGAAAAGGATGAACTTCACAGACAGCAACTTTGTCAAGTACTTGATAAGCCTACAATCAAGCTTAAAAGCACTCCTGTAGGGTATATCAATGATTTATTATAACAAAATGCTATAAACAAGCTCTATGTGGATTGAAGCCAGTTAAGCAGTTGGACAGATATAGAGCCAATTAATTAATTTAAATGCTGCAGCTATTCATTTTATTTTTTAAATATAATTGGCTATTTCACTGCAGGATTCTTCAAAAACAACTTGAGCTGTAAAATGTCAGACATAAATTTTCTATTTTTGTTCATACTTAACAATTTTAAAGCAACAGAAAAGCAACATGACGGCATTAACGCTGCCTGTTTTGTCTGACCAACAACTTCACTATATCCATTGAACTCCTTTACGCCAGAACAAAACTAATTTATAGTGTCATTGCATTAAAAATAACTATTCAATACTATACTACCGGGAGGAGGCCCTGGGGCAGACCCAGGACACGCTGGGAACGCCTTGGTGTTCCCCCGGATAAGCTGGAAGAGGTGGCTGGGGAGAGGGAGGTCTGGGCTTCTCTGCTTGGGCTGCTGCCACTGCGACCCGGCCCGGATAAGCGGAAGAAAATGGATGGATGGATGGACTTGATACTATATTTAATATTACTCAAAACTCCCTGCAGTGAAAGTATTTTCTATAGGTATAACACAATTACTGAACTAGAATCTTCCCCTTGCATTTCTATCCCAACCAGTCAACCTAAAGTTTGCATCCATTTAAGTGATTAAATAAATAAACAGAGTAAAGACTTTAAAAGTATTTGATAGTTGGGAACCAAAGACCTTTTGAATGTAAATTATCCAAAAGGTCAAAAGATATTTTGGGGGCATTTACCAATTGGAAGGTCAGTGGTTCAATTCCCAGCCCTTCCAGACAGCATTTTAAAATGTCCCTGAGCAAAATACTAAACCCAAAACTCCCTGATGAATCACAGGAGCTTGTGTGTGATAGTTAGAAACTGCTTAAAAGGCACAGAACACACCACTGCATGAATATGTGTGCCTATGTGTCGGGTGAAACGGCTTGTAGTCTAAAATACAACAGCCCATATTATAAAAAAATCCTCACTTCATCGTTTTATCCCATTAAACACTGGTTTGGAATTTTACTATAATAGCAAATAAATCCCCAAGTCATGAACAAAACCACATGTTGTGTGATCACAGTGACCTTGGCCACTGGCAAAAAAAGAAATCTAATCAGCTGCACCAAATGACCAAATGTAATCAATTTCCCTCCATATGTTCCTGCGACATCATTCCCACGAATGGTCCGAACATGAGCTCACAGTGACATGTGATCACCAAAGGAAAATGTTTCACTTTTGACTTCAACTACAAAAAAAATAAAAACTGCTTTCAGGAGAAGTCGTGTAAATGAGTGTGTGGCAGCTTGACGAAATTACAGACGGACAAGCCAAAACAAACGCAGCACCTCTGGGCACAGCTGTCATGGCACTGAGGCATAAACAGGACTGAAGAGGTTTCAGGACGCACAAAGTGCAACAATCCTATTTTTAGCTAATAGGATTAAAATCTCCTCACAACCTTTGATTGAATTCATCTAAGCGTTTTATGGCAGTCAGTCATTTCCCAGGTTCAGTGTATAAATAACAGGTCTGTTTACAAACAACTCATGTTATAATCACAAGTGTGAATTTACTTAGGTTATACTTCTAATTGATTTAAAAAACACAAAACATTAAGGTTACTGGTAACATGATGGCTTTCATAGGGTAGAAAACTTTAAGGTCAACAGGATAACCGACTGCAATTATTTCAGTAAACATCTGCAATCTGTGATAAGCACTCACTTTGATTCATTGCTAAGGGAACTATAATTAGTTTTACGAATCTGACTTCGCCATGTGTGTCCTCGTGTGCATTAAATTCAGTTTCAATTAAATTCCAAACAACTCCAAATAACTGTTTCCCTGAATGAAATCTCAGAGTTACATTAAAAACTCTGAGTGATACATAGCAACTGAAAATTTAAACGAATGCAATGCTACACCAGCTTTATCATGTGACTCTATATGATCAGTACTTGTATAGCCTGCACACCAGTCGCTGATGATGCAGTAAAATGCTTCTAGTACTTTAGTGATTGATCTTCTGTATTTAAATATTGTTTCAGCTGAGATACAAAGTAGATAATGTTCTCAGTAAAGTAACTTGGTGTCCTTTTCACTAGTGATAGAAAGGTGGTGGATCAGCAGGGCAGGTGCTGTATCGGAGAGCTGTGGTGACGAGAGAGCTTAGCCAAAAATGTGAAGCTTTTGATTTACCAGTCCACCTATGCTCTGACCCTCACCTATGGTCAAGACATCTGGGTAATGACTATAAGGTTACAAATACAAGCAGATGAACTGAGTTTTGTCTGCAGCGCGGCTGGGCTCAGGTCTAAAGGCAGGGTGAGGAGCTCAGAAATCTGGACGGAGCTTTGAGCAAAACTGCGACTCCTTCATGTCAAAAAGCCATTTGAGATGGTTTGAGTATCTGGTTAGGATGCCTCCTGGAGGACTGTTTAGACTGGCTTGAAAGGTTATATCTCATCTAAAACAACTGGAAAATGTTACTGGAGAGAAGGAAGACTGAAATGCATGGCTTATCCTGCTGCCATCAAGACCTGACTATGTGTAAAGGGAAGATAATTGATAAATGTAAATTGACAAATCTTCATTAACGGATGCGTTACAGTAGTTTTGCAGTCTATCAACCAAAAACAATTATGCTACCTCTAATAATCTTGCCCTGATCTTAGTAACTATTGTCTACCAGACTGTGTCACAAAAGGGATTACCCACATTAAAACAAATGTAAATGTTAAAAAAAAAACTTTCCTAGGAGACAAAACTCAGAGGAAAGATTTCATTACTTTTACAAGAAACAAAGAGCATCCATGTGGCTTTTTAGACTGCAATAGTAAAGAAAACTCTACACACACACTGCTAGCAATAAGGACCCAGGTGACATGGTGAGCGTTTAATTGCTATTTTGATGTTTTTGGTTTTTTTAAGTCAGTGCAGTATATTTAAAAATAATGCAGAAACCAACAACACAACCATAATAAAAACGTTCTGCTTCTTGTCTTTGTTTTACCTTTTTTTCAGACCTGTCACAGAATCAGGGCTTTATGAGGCTTAGACAAACATAAACAGCAAAAACTAGCTGGTGAGTGGGTTTTCTGTTTTGGTCTGCAGACCTGACTCTATGCATCTACGATCCTATTCGTCACCACTTGTACAAATATTTAAATCCATTTTCACTTCAGGAAAAATCCCCTGCAGTTGGTCACACTTAACTATCCACCTGTGCTGCCTGTTCAAAATCCTAGAATTAGGAGTCAGCTCACAATTTCTCGCTCGCCTGAGAATAATCATTTCCCTCAGCTACAGAGCTCATTGCGCAGTAACTGCTGCAGCTGTTACTGATGATGACGCTGTTAATTCACTCAATAAAAAGCAACCCCGCTGTGCACTATCTGTAGATCTGTCCAAAGCCTTTGATACTGTCAGCAACAGTCTTGTCACAGAATTTGCTCTTTGTGGGTTTTGATGTTTAATGCCTTAACAGATTTGAATCATATTTATTTCCTATGCAGTATTACCTCTAACAATGATTTCAAACTGAGTAACAAGAGGGCAGATAAATGTGTGCCTGCAAATTTACTCTGTACAAAAATTCATTACTTTAGAAAAGAATTCATTATTAATGTTTCCAGTCTTATCCATGTACTAAATTGGATTCAACAAAGACTGCAGTTACATGCTCTGCTCCCCATCATTTACATTGCTTCGGTGACCCCTTCCAGCCTTATAGATAAACTGTCCTCGAAAGAAAACGCTGAATATTTTGACTGTGGCTGTCTGCAAAAGTGCTGCTCGACGAGATCATTACCACACTTTTTATGGAGTAATACTGCTGACAGACGGCACCCTCATTTACATAACTCCATCACTTGGCCTAATATCACAACCAGGTCATAGAAAAGATTAGAGCAAGAAACATAAACAATACAATCTCTGAACTGGGAACAGCTGGTTTCCAATAGCAACTTCCTGACAAGAATTTGACAGCAAGCGGTTCAAACAGGCTGAAAAGTATTCATCAAAATATTAAGCTTAAGACAAAGAAATTTAATCTTAGACGTTAAACAAACAAACAAAAACAACCACTGCACATTAGATTTGTGGTAATCTGTTAGTCAAGAAAGGAAAATAAAGTGTTCTTCAATTTTTTTTTCCCCTCTAAAGACCATCTTGAAAAGAAACTAAAACAAAAAAACAAAAACAAATTATATTATAGGTCTTCCAAACTAAAAAGAAAACTTCTCAACTTACAGTTTGGGTAACAGAAAAAAACTACAACACATTAAAATTCATTGGTCAACTTCAAAGTATATAAACAAATAATAAGAAAAGTGACTCCAACCATATGAGAGGCAGAGTCTTTAGATTATTGAACAACTTTGACAAAATGGTGAACTGCTTTGTGGTGGTGTGTTTTTCTAAGTCCAAAAAAAACCAAAACACTAACACAGATTAATAAGGACAGCAGTAAAAGCATGGATTGTCCAGACATGTATGCCTTTGTGAGGGTGTATTCTAGTATATGATTAACATAAATGTCAAATGTCTGTGAGAAAGTGAAAGACTGGCTGATAACACAGAGCAGAGCTTCTTGGACCTGTGAATATAAAACTGATCAGTGTGGTGAGAACTGCTTTTTCGTTTCAAACTCACATCTTCAATTTGTTGCTTGATCTTCATTTCTCCGATTTCTTGTATTGATCTTTGAAGAGAGAGATACAAAGAAAAGGACAAAGCACTTAATCAAGGACAAGGATATGACCACAAGTTTAAGCATGCTGTGACCTATAGAAAGCAACACATGACGCACCTCCATCACCTGTCTATTCATTCAACCCTCCGTTCATGTCTTCTGCTTACAGAACAGAGATGAATCCCAAAAGGTTGATTCTGTTCATCTGGATTTAGCGGTTTCAGTAGGAGAAACATTTCGTCACTCATCTTAGTGACTTCTTCAGACTAAAAACGCTACGTCCAGAAGAACAGGATCAACCTTTTGGGATTTACTTACCTGGATGACTGAGAATCCATCAAGACAACAGGGATGAGTGCTTTTTGTTGTGCTGATGTCAACAGAAGGGGAATAGTATGCAACTATTTTCTGTTTTGATTGACACCACAACGACAGCCAAAAGCATCACAGATGACTCAACAACACAGCCCAATGTGAAGCTGGATTTGGGGCTAGGCTAATGCTCTCAGAGGGGGCAGTCCCATCTGTAAATTACACTGCTGAAGAGTTAGAACCTTTAGATGTAAATGACATTATATCAATGAAATGTTTGTCTTGTATGGATAATCAGATCAAACGGCTTATGACTACAGTCTGCTATAAAGCTGCTCTCTGTAATCCCACTAAGTCTTTTAAGCTGTTTTATAACAGCTAAATAAATGTGTAAAAGCATTTAAAAGCGACTCTGAGGTGAGATGCAAAATAGTCCCTATTTTATGCACTTCTACATTTCCTGGCAGCAGAAGGCTTCCACTTCTGTTTGCATTTCAGCCCATTTCCGTCTGATATATTTTAATTTAAAATACTTTTTTTCTGAACAGCAAAATCATGCAAACCACCTAAAGCACAATCCAGGCATAAAATATAGAGCTAGAAGCAAGCATAGCTGACTTTAAAGTCAGCCAGCATACCAATCATCTTTGAACAGGAATAAGACATCTTTCTACTCGCTGCTTTTTCACCATCTCTGCCACACTGTAGCTGTCTGATTATAATTCAATCTACTCCTGACAGCTAAGTCTTTCCAGAACACCAGAATAGGAGTAGATTACCTTCTTTATATTACTCATTTTAAATCATATCATAAACGGCTGTGCAGCAATAAGCATCTGTTATTATGGAGTAGACTGAGCTCCATAGACACTTGTTAGGATCGGTTAATTAAACAGATAAAATAGCACAACACAGAGGAGCAGAATGGTCGTCTTCCTAAGACACCCTGCTCCCATCAAAATATGAGATATTATAGAGATGAGTAAACACTGTGCCAGCACTCGGGGAATGCTATGAATTCTGATTAGTGTTAAGTGCATTGTTGGAGACTTGGCTATTTTTTTAACCCATTTGAAGTAGAACAATTTGGCCACAAGTACTAATTCCTAAAGGTTACTCTGCATGATTACAATTTGAAACAGAGGGTTAGTATTAGTTGGTATTTATGTTTAGTAGTTTATTAAAAGCATCTACATAAAGTAATCTCTTGACGTCTTGCAGGTTTTCTGTATTTTGTTTCAAGCCATTCATAGAGTCCAGTTGAAATCAATCACAATAGCCAAATCAAACTTAAAATGTTGATAACATTCTGGTGTGGCAAACCATGCAAAACAATGTACAGATAATCAGATTAATGTGCCGAGTGGCGCTAATGTTAACAGTGCTACTGACAGCAGCCTTCTATCACTGAAGGTTAATTTCCACACAGCTGTGCAGCATGTGTTTACACATCATCCCATGACCTGCTGACATCAGCTGAGACAAGGACAAAAATTTAATTGTGTCTAAATGAATTGTGTCTCCTCACTTTAATTTGATCCAAATGGAAGAAAAGTATTAGTATTGAGCTTTTCTCCACAGTAGCCACTCAAACTGAAAGTGTGTGTCTTTTTGAACACATTCATAATGGTGACATTAATAAACAAAATCCCAATCACCGCAGTGAATACTAAGCTACAGTGTAAACAAAGATTTTAATTAAAAAAGCAGTTCTACTTTATTAAGACAATATATAAAGCTCCTATGGCTGTGTGAATACAGAGAACAACAAATTTTAATTTTACTTGGCTGATGTTTTTGCTCTAATAACCATAATTAACAGTACACATAATTATTTGTTTACCTTTTCATTAATGGAAATTTCATTTTGGATATGTATAATAAAACACTGACCTTTTAATGGCTCTACACCTGCTGCAAAAGCAACAGGTTACAGATACTATTGTTCACGCTACCTCAAATCTCAATGTAAATGTTAAAAGTTATTGTACTTTTGTACAAATATAATCCAAGTAAAAATGAAATGCAGTATGTTCCGATTCATCTTACATGTTTTTCATGTTTGTAACACTGTAGTGACACATCCAAAACAATTTTAGATGGCAAAAAATGCTATTATTGTTCCGTCTCAGGTTCTTTCAGCATTTAAAATAATGCTGACAGAGCTGAGCGGGTCATGTTGGAGCTAATTAGGACTGAGACAGACACATAATTGTCCTGGCCTGTATAGCAGAGATGCATTACTTACAATACTAGTTTCACACATAGCATGCAGGCAAATTGGTCATGGGTTAATCAGCTGACATTCCCATTATGTAGGCTTGGGACCAACACTATGAGAAAACCAGCTTGTGATCTGCTGAGACTGAGTTCGTGTCTCCCCCGGGCCTCAGACCAGGTTTACATGTTAGGCAAGTTTGGCAGTAGTGCCAAAGAACTTGCATTAGAATTTATTTAACCTTTAGTGACCCTGTTAAAAGAGTCAAGAAAAAGCAGTTCAAAATGTTTTGGATCTTGCACAACTGATGGAAAAACTTGTCAAACAAGTATCTACAAAAGCTGCCAAATGGTTGAGAATCCAAGAGCTTCCAAAACTGTTATGAAGACAGGTGCATTTCCTTTCCACCCTCCTTTAGAATTGTGTTATTTTACAGCTCGAATACTTCATCTATTATTCTACAACACAGAAATAAATGTATCAATATTTTCCCCCAAGGTTTTGGGCCTACAATCATTAACAGCAGTCAGAGTAGTTTTTGTCAGAATCAGAAGTAAAGGAAATAAAACATGTATTTTAAAACAGACTATCATCAATCATACAGTCATATTGAAAAAAAATCCACAGGACTCTGTGCAGTCCTCTGCAAAACAAAGTACACCCCTACATCTAGGAATTAAGAGAGTAGGTGGAAGCATTGATCTGGAGGAGTCAGGTGTGTGCTAACACAATGCTCATCATTTTCCTGGGAGTGAACATGCCAGAAAATTCACCCGAGGTCAGACCATTTAATACCCAGAGACATTTAAAAAATCCAACATCCTTTGGATAAACAAGAAGAAAGTGGAGATGTTTGCCCATAATACACAGCACCACATTTGGGAAAAAACAAACAAACAAACAAACACAGCATATTAGCACAAACATGTAATACCAAGAATCAGGCATGTTGGTGGAGGGGTGATGGTTAGGGTTTGTTTTGGAGCACATGGCCTGGGCACCTTGCAGTTATTGAGTCAACTATGAATTCCTCTGTATGCCAAAGTATTTTAAAGTCAAATATGAGACCATATGTCTGACAGATAAAGCCTTGTTGAAACTGGGTCAAGCAGTTAGTCAATGATCCCAATCATGGCAGCAAATCGATAGCAGAATAACTTGGACATTGGGGTGGGGCGGGGGGGTGTTCCAATGGCCCAGTCAAAGTCCAGACCTCAACCTGAGTGAAATGCTTTATTGCAACTTTTAAGAGAGCTTTGCATAAACAAATGCCCCCAGCCGTGAATGAACTGAAGCAATTTCGTAAAAAAGAGTGAGACCACAATTTCTTCACATTGATGTGAGAGACTGATAAAGTCACACAGAAAGCTATTACGTCATGTCATTGCTGTTAAATCTGGTTTTACAAGCTACTGAAACACGGGGTGTGTACATAGTTCTCCCACAGGAATGCACAGAGCTCTGTGAAAACTATTTTGTATAATTATGTGATATATGATTACATATGATTTCAAGCAGAAGACAAATGAATTACTATACCTCATGTTGGTGTATGTTCCCCAAACAGCTACAAGACAGAAAGATAACACATCATAATGGCATCATCGTGAATGCAATGCAAATCTACAGAGCAGTGTCACATTGAGAGGTGACTAGAGTTTCAAAGACAAACATCAAAACTGCTGAAGACAAGTAATGAAAATTGATCCAGCTGTTTTCTCAACTACTGCTGTACAGTTTCACAAGTGGATCTAAAATCACTGAGCTGTGAACTTAATACAGCAGTTCTTACTAGAAATGTCAAATTTTTACTGTGTCCAATCTCTGGACACTTGCAACAAATTAAAATTATATTATTCTTAGTATCGATTAGCATGCTGATTACTTTGTCAGATTAATTTCTAAAATATCCTTTAAATTTCCCAAAGGCACGTAAAACAATTATATGAAATCAGAAATATTCAGAAGGGCGACTTGAAGGTAGTCTACCCTTTGAAAGGTGAACTCTGGAGGACTGGTGGCTTGGCCACCCAACAGTTGGTTGTTGTCACATGAGTACAGTTTGTCATAAGGGAAAATAAACTGTAGAGATCACTACTTGACGAAAAGAATCAAAGGTTTTAAAAAAGAAGAAGAAATCGTGCGCTTACAGGCAATATAGGCGATCAAAGCGAGGGCAAAAAGCAGCTTCATGATTCTTCTGTTTAAGCTTGATATCATCCAGATGATCCGCTTCATCATCCGCTCAATGCAGCAGGACCAGGAAACAAGCGAACCACACGTTCAGGTCCAGCTATAGCATTTTGTTTTGCAGTGGTTCATGTCATCGGCGGAGTCTTCTGGGTGTCTGGATTTTACTGGGCGGGCAGGCTGGCGGTGGAACCACAAATTCACAGAAAGTGTAGCCTGACGGGGCAGGCAAGGGACAGATGCTCCTGCTACGTCAACACCGAGCGGGAGCAGTTTACGTGGCTAGCAGCGCACGCACAGGTAGCACACGGTGTTAAGGTGGCTACCTAAACTGTGGAGTGTCAACGTTCACAACTACGTCTAAACTTATACGCTGACCCCATTTATGCCCGCACCGAGAAGGCGGTCAAATTAACTGCAGTACATGGCTACTTCTTCCGGACGCGGATGTGACTATCGCACAGCTACAAACTACTGTAACGCATTGGTAACACTACGGACAGTTAGCCGTTAGCTTCACATTAAGCTACGCCTGTACAACAAGCTGCTAAACTAAACATAACTACAATTGAAAGAACAGGAGAAATGAGCCGTTGTTAACGTTCATATTCAAATAAGCACCGCGAAAATAAACAAGTCGCTAATTTTAACAGCACGGAAATGTCGAAGTTTGCTCCTCTCGCCCGGGCCAAAGAATAACAGATGAGCCACTTTCGGTGCTCGATTAAGCAGCCTGATTTTTCTTGCAGCCTCTGTGACGTTCGTGAGATGTATATATTATTTTTAAATTTGCGAATATCTTACCCAAATTGTTGTTATTTGTAGTAATGTTTTTTGTTGTTGGGGTTTTTTTTACATCTCCATTCTTTAGGAAGGCGTAGCTTTTAATTTCTAAAATCACGTATTTTCATAACACACAATGGCTTATTCATTGCACTACTTTCCAGTATGAAGTGAACCTTGTTGAGTTTACCATTTAAACCACTGTAGCCAATTTTCCACTTACTTGTACTTGTAGTTGTATTTCTACTTTACTAGTAGATAGACCTAGACTTTAGGATTAGAAAATATATATAGAGAGAGGGATTTAGCCCCAATATACTGTTGTAGATCTACTACAAACCTTCATATGGATAAAAAGACAACCTTGATACAAAGACTTATTTGATCATTCATGACATTATGACCACTTGCCTAATAATGTGTTATTAACCCTTTTGTTGCCAAAACAGCTTTGACCTGTTGAGGCAGAACCCTGAAAGTGTGCTGTTGTATCTGGCATCAAGATGTTAGCAACAGATTTTCTGTTTTACTGCCGCTAGCCAAACATAGAAGAATCACTTAATGCAAAAGAGACAGAGTGAAAGTCGACAGTATATCCCTGTTTTCTTAACATAAAACTCATTGTTTCAGTCAGGGGCAGTGCAAAAGAGACTTTTGGTGTTGTCCCTAGTTAGCTAACATAAAGTCTGTTAGCTGCAACCAACCCATTGATATCACATTCTGTACTCACAAAACATAGTGCTTAACATATTCTAAAAATCTAAGCACTTATTTCTTAAATTCAGCTTCACAGACAGTGTCGCAGCTATGTCTGTTTTTGAGAGCAGGGCTCCATGATGTCAATTAGCTTTTATGCCTCTAGTGTTTCATGTAAGTCCTGTAAATTGCGAGGTGGAGCCTCCATGGGCTGGAATTGTTTGTCCAGCACATCCTAGAGATGCTCTATTGTATTGAGATCTTGGGAATTTAGAGAGTAAGTCACCATTTCAAACCTTTTATTGTGCTTATAAAACCATTTCTGATTCTTTTTTGTTTGCTTTGTAGCATGGTGCATTATTCTCCTGAAAGAGGCCACAACCACCAGGGAATGTAGTTTTCATTAAAGGGTGTATATGATCTGCAACAATGGTTAGGTAGGTGGGAAAGTAACATGGATGGATGGCTAGACCCAAGGTTTCCCACCAGAACATTGCCCAAAGTATCACACTGCCTCTGCTGGCTTGATTGCTGATGGATCACTGTTCTGACCCCTGCAGACTGCAGACCCCTTGCCCTTTTGTTCTGTTTCTAACACACCAACTTTGAGAATAAAATACTTGCCTGCTTTGTAATCTATCCCGCCCCCTAACAGGCGTCATAATTAAGAGATAATCAGTGTTATTCACCTGTCAGTGGTCATAGTGTTATGGGTTGATTTCTGTGCCTCTAATCAGACCAGTGAGTGAGTTAGTCACTGAGTCATTAAAAGGCTAAGCTTGCCATTGCTTTCATATCTGTAATTGATCTTTAAGGTTATTATTTTGTCTGCAACCACCGTCTAAACATTCACTGTGTATAAACTTAAAAAGAGCTAATCAGAAATACTTCTTGCACCCAAACCTCTGACTGAAAGACACACAGGGATGAGGTTACCAAATGGATTTTTTTTCTTGTAACTGGTTATACAATCCAGTATCGACATGTGGTTTTCATTGGCTTTCATTTTTATATTTAATTTAAGGGCAATATTACATGTATGTGTAAAGCATGACCCTGCTGCATGTAATACATGATTTGTACATTATGAACATTATTAGAAAATTGAATAAAAAAATATAAAGATTTCATTTTTTGGCTTTTCCTGCTTCATCATTTGTTCAGCACAAAGACTGCATAGCCCTACAATCTACTGTGACATTTATGTATGTTCTTCAGACGTAACTCTTGATTGACAGAGGAAACCTTGTAACAAGAGGGTGACCAGTGCTAATGACAAGAAAGTCACTTTGTCAATTCGCTCTCCTGAAATATATTACAGGTTCTTAAAGCAACTGGAAATATCTTCTTAATTTTAGCGAGAATGTAAGCTCAAGTTTGTGTAGCACTCAATCAAAATTATAGGTCACGTTTTTTTCAGAAAAAAAACGCAGGTAATTAAAGTGGCAATAATGGCATGAATTGTCTAGTCTGCAATATATCTTCATATCCCAACAGTTATTATGTTGATTTTCATTATCGCCAAAACGAAGCTGACATTTGCTGTTTCAGATGAAATGGCTCATTATGAACAACAAAACGGGACATATGACACTGTTATTACTTATTTGATTAAAATTAAGCCAAAATGCTCCCCGTGTGTGTCTTCATCAGTCTCTCACATGACCAATTTTGTCCCACTCTTCTTTGCAGTGTTCCTTCAGTTCTTTGTGATTTGTAAGGCTTTTATTTATCCACAGCTCCCCCAGCACAGCATTTCAGTCAAGTTGAAGTCTGGACTTTGGCTGGGCTATGGCAACACCTTGATGAATTTTGTTTTCCAGCCATTCTGTTGTAAAACGAATGCTGCCCCACTTTAGCCTAGTTTATCCAACAGACATTGTTGCACAAGCTTGCTTGTGCTTTCATGAATCTCAGACCTAGCTTCTGAGTTTTTTGCAGTTTCGCTGAACATTGCATGGTCTGACTTTAGGTTAAATTTGCTGAAAGGTCCAATCATAGCACAATTGTGACATTGTCATGAACATTTTCCACTTGTGAATTCTCTTTCTTGCTGTAAAAATGGTGTTCACACTGTTTGGACAGGACCTTATAACCCTTCCCAGATTGATGAGGAAAAAAACTGTTGCTTCTCTGAGATTACTGCTGATGGCATTGTGTTCACACACACCTGAGTTCTCCAGACCAGCAAACTGTCAAAACTTCTGTTTTCATTGAGGTAAATCAAGTGCATTTTGTTAGCAACACCTTGTTGCTACTTAACATCTTAATTCATATGGAAACAGTGAGGGCAATAACTTAATTTGCATTTTGGCTTAAGTTTTGTCAAATAAATGATAGAATCAGAATACTTTATTGATCCCCGGGGGAAATTATGGACATGTCATTCACCTGAGGCTGTACTTTAAGACGTACTGAGGATCAGATTTTTTTTTTATCATGTCCTTAAAACTTTAGAGGATTTGCTTCACTCTTATTAACTTGATTTGCAGGCAATTTTTCAAGCCAGCCACCCTTCGGAGGAAGCCCATTTCAGCCGCTTGTATTCGCGATCTCGTTCTTTCGGTCACTACCCACAGCTCATGACCATAGGTGAGGGTAGGGGCGTAGATCGACCGGTAAATCAAGAGCCTCGCTTTTACACTCAGCTCTCTCTTCACCACAACGGACTGATACAGCATCTGCATCACTGCAGCCGCTGCACCAATCCGTCTGTCGACCTCTCGCTCCCCTCTCCCATCACTCGTGAACAGGACCCCGAGATACTTAAACCCCTCCACTTGGGGCAAGGACTCGTCCCTGACCCGGAGTAGGCACTCCACCCTTTTCCGGCTGAGGACCATGGCCTCAGATTTTGAGGTGCTGATTCTCATTCCCACCGCTTCACACTCGGCTGCAAACCGTTCCAAGGCAAGCTGGAGGCCGTCACCTGATGAAGCCAACAGGACAACATCATCTGCAAAAAGCAGGGATGAGATCCTGAGACCACCGAAGTGAAAGCCTTCCGCCACTTGGCTGCGCCTAGAAATTCTGTCCATAAAAATTATGAACAGAATCGGTGACAAAGGGCAGCCTTGGCGGAGCCCATCACCCACCCGGAACAAGTTCGACTTATTGCCGGCTATACGGACCAAGCTCTGGCAACGGTCGTATAAGGACTGAATGGCCCGTAGCAATGGACCAGACACCCCATACTCCCGAAGCACCCCCCACAGGATCCCCCG
>VUQR01017991.1:64706-90335 GCA_015108515.1 Hemichromis elongatus | reverse complement strand
GTAATAGTTTGAGTCCAAGCTATTACATTAGATTGTGCAATATTAAGGTTGCATTAAGAAACCCACCTCATCCTTTGTGTTTCAGAGCTGCACAACAACAAGCACATTTGTAATGAACTTCAAAAAGTGAGTGAGACTCAGAGATCCTGCTTGCACCCTTGGCAGTAGTGCGCATTTGCCTGTCTTTGGCTCTGTATAGCAAAAATGTGACCACTAGTCTGAAACGCTGTGGTTCACTGTTGTTTGTACAGTGTAGTACAAAGGATGTAAACAACATTTATCAACGAGCACTCCATCGGCAGTGGTAAGGTAGTCTGGCTGTATTAGCACCTCTTACAGGTGGTGGGCTATTATTAGTTTTATCATCAGTAAAGCTGTTGGATTGGGTCAAATAATTAACTTTATAATCTATCGATTCATATAATGGATAAGAAAAGCAAAACACACCCCTTTATAGCAGAAGCAATAACAAAAATCTTGACACTGGAAAAAGCTGATGCAGATGAGATTACTCAAACTATTCTCTGATTGCCAAAAATGGAAAACTCTGAGTTGATAACCTCACCTCATCTGTACTTCCTGCTCTTACATAACCAAATCTGACATTATGTGCTCCTCCCTTTTATGTTCTTTCGTACAGCAAAAAAGTGGTACATAAAGCAATACTTTTTGAAAAACCACCATAAATAACTCTCACTCGGTCACATGACCCAGCCATATGGTTTGAATCTGCACTACAAAGACTCCCCCAGTACGAGGCAAAAAGCACTCTATGAACAGAGCTTCCATGGCTCAGGATGACACACGCCGTTGCAGTCAACTCAGCAGCTACAAGCCTTAAAATATGCCTGACCCACACACTTTGCATAAAAAATGTTTTGGATTTTGCCTCTTGCCATAAGCCACATTATGTAAGCGCAAAGTGTGAGGTATCAAGAGGAGATGGCCCTGTGCCAGGAGTGTGCTGCGATGCTGTGGGTGCAGGTGTTGAAAATATCGCGCGTGAAGAGTTCCTCTGAGGATAGAAACCGCTCCGTGAGATGAATTATCGCATGCTGATGCAGTGTTAGCATGCAGAGAAACGCTGAGAAGCAATGACAGAGTGAGTGTCGAGGTGTCTGGGTCGATTTTATGAATACAGACACATTTAGATTTGACTTAAGATGGGAGCTGAGCATTAATGTCATAGCACTTTTTGATGCATCTGTAAGTATACAGAAGACTGAAAAGTTTCAATTAAGTGTTTCAAGTATTCTGAGATGATCAACTTGTGTTTTCTTGACTTTTCCCAGCATGCGGCACAGTTTTTAGAGTTTAAACTGTTTTTTGTTGGCAGATTAAGCTATTCTTTTTTGCATTACTTCTCAATTGGTAATATAAACCTAATGTACCTCACGTATACATATGCGGTAAATAACTTCAAATTTTAAACACAAAGACATGCTTTAAAACTCGTAGTACTCTGCTTTCATTGCTTATTTAAAAAGTTCAACTGCCTGGCACAGGATGCCTCTTACTTCTCTAAGTTTGACTTTCTTTGCATTGGAAGCTTTTAGTTTCCACATCCCACTTGTGTAAGTGGCATATTTAACTTTGACTGGCTCTCAGACTATTTGATGTCACACAGTCCTGCTTGTGCATCCATGTCCTAAACTAAGATTTAGTGTAAGCACTCAGAGAAACTTTCCTCCTTCAGCAGATGGTTGTAAAAACATCCTTCTGGCGCCAGACACACACAAAAACACAAGCACACACACACACACAGGTCCTTCTGCACGCAAACATTCGAGTGAGGAACTTATTTCTTGTTTTGTTTTTTGTTTTTTTTCATCTGAAAAGCGAAAACTGGATTTAAAAAAAAACTTTAACGCATTTTGAGTTATAAAAGCAGCATTTGCCGTATAAAAGTAGCAGACATAACAAGTAAACAAGTAAAATGATCTTTTGATGTGCGGCAAAGCAGGGAGTAAATTCTGCAGCACTTTGCGATCATACTTAGAGCTCAGCTTTGCAGAAACACAGTCCCTGATGTCAGGTCTTTCCAAATACTTGGTACAAGTTAACAGCAGCCTCACTTCATGTCACCTTATTAGTTTTTCAGTTACTGGTTTTGCATATGACACCTGAGTGCAGCTTAAATGTTGTACAGCGGGAACATTAACTGACCACACGAAGGCTGGAAAAATGTGCGCCACATTCCTCCAGCGTCTACAGGACTTTACGCACGCGCATTCACGCGTGGTTCTGTTGTCAAAGGAACACGGGAGTGTTTGAAAATAAAAGTGAGGGTGTCGTGCTCGGAATAAAAGTGTTTATCTCGAGATGGGAGCTTGTTTAGTGGCATACATTTTCCATAAATAACATGTGACTGGAGCTGTTTTGATCATTACAAGTTTTTGTTTTTTTTTAAATCATTTTCACACACAAGCTGTGGGCCACATACCTTGGAAGACATCCACATAATGACGATCCTCCGAGCTCGCAGATAATCGCAGTCCTCTTGAGGGGGTGAGGAGGGGTGGGGGAAAGGAATTGTGCACGAAGTCCAGCAGACGGGAGAGAAAATTGCTCGCGAGCTCCCCTCCAATGAGTTTCCACGATGAGTCATTTTTGCTTTAACTTTCCATCTGCCTCCTTGTAAAGGGATATTGTCATTTTGAGGTGGTTTAAATGAAACTGGGGAAAACTGCTGTCGCCGAGGTTCCAACAAGCATGTCCATACAAAACCTAGGGCGAGTCATTTCTCCAGCCATTTTATAAACTGATGATTCCTGTGCTTAGCTCTCGCAGTGGGTCAGCAATACAAGGCTTTTTTTTTTTTTTTCTTTTGGCCTGTTGTGGAAAAACATAGTTGTGTAGGTGTCATAGAAATAACTGTAGCCCTGGTTTACTAAATGCTGTCTTATCAGTTAGCTTTTTTTTTCATGTTAAATACTGGAACAGTTACAAAAGACTTATCCGTCTTTTCGTTTATTCAAGTCCAATTTGTTATTTTTTCTTTAGTTTTACTGGCAGCATATAAAGGGGATTATTAATATCCTGTCTAGTCTGCTCTCTGTGAGGAAGTTGTTCAAACATTCTTTAGCGAAGTGGTCAGACGATTACTAAATACGCGCCACTTTCATGGCCTACAGCTTCTGTCTCTGAATACAAATCTGCCAAAACCCAGCGCAAAAAAATCTACATTAGTGCAAACAGATTTTGAACTTTATTGCATAACAGCAAAAACGATCATCCCTATACCTCTCTGTTATTGACAGATGAAACTCATAAAGTGCGAATGCATAGCCTGTCTTCACTAGAATTTCCATTTGATGTCAGATTTGGAAGCCCGCACAGCTTAGATGAACAAATAGACTGGTGTGTGGTGAAGATGGTTTGGGGGAAAGGCTGCTGTTAGAGAAGTGTGCGATGGTTAAAAAACAGGGGAGAGAGAGATGAAGGATCACAACCTGCCAATCAGTGGCATGAATGTGTGTGTGTGTCTCTCTGAGGCGTGTTTCAAACTTGTGTTGGGGAAGTGTGGGCGGGGAGGTCACCTGCTGTTGGGCAGAAATGATATTTATAATTGTCTTTATAGGGCGTGTTCTTCTTCTTCAGGAAAAATAATTAATAATAATAAACTCTAATTGTAATCACACGTCAGTCTGAATGGATTTTGAGTTAGTACTGTTTTTTCTGCTTATGTCTGTGCCGTTTCCTTTACTGGGGCTCTTGTCCAGCCCGCAAAGCGACTCCGTCACCCCCTCCTCCATTTCCATATACTCCGCTTTGTCACCGAGCGAGGAGCCAGAGGGCGAGCCTTTGAATTTTCTTAGAAAGTCGGGGAAGTACGGGCAGCCCGGGGGCATGCTCTCCACCACCGGCGCCTGGTCCTCGTTATCGGTCTCCCTGTGGTAAAAGTAGTTGAAGTTGGACACTATGACCGGCACCGGGAGCGCAATAGTTAACACGCCCGCGATCGCGCAAAGGGAGCCCACTATCTTCCCACCCACAGTGATGGGTTTCATGTCGCCATAGCCCACCGTGGTCATGGTCACTACGGCCCACCAGAACGCGTCCGGGATGCTCGTAAACTGCGAGGTGGGTTCATCCGCCTCGGCGAAGTACACCGCGCTGGAGAACAGGATGACACCTATGACCAGGAAGAAAATGAGGAGGGCCAGCTCCCTCATGCTGGCGCGCAGGGTGTGACCCAGGATCTGCAGCCCCTTGGAGTGCCTGGACAGCTTGAAGATGCGAAACACCCTGACGAGGCGAATTATTCTCAGGATGGCGAAACTCATCGCGTGCTGTCCGTTGCCCTGGTGCTGCGCCAGGTCCGTGCCAAGAGTAATGAAATAAGGCAAAATGGAAACAATGTCTATGGAGTTCATAATGTTTTTAAAGAATTGAGTTTTGCTCGGACTGGCAAAGAAGCGAACTATAATCTCAAAGGAGAACCAGATGATACAGACCGTTTCCACGACAAAAAACGGGTCGTTAAAAGGAGTAAATCCGTGATCGGGCTGAGAGGAGTTGTTTCTTGGCTGTAGATACTCTTTGTCATCCCTGAACTCCGGCAGCGTCTCTAGGCAAAAAATCACAATAGAAATGACAATAACCAGGACGGACACGACCGCGATCCCCCTGGCAGGGCTCGAGCTCTCCGGATACTCAAAGAGCAGCCAAATCTGGCGCTTGAACTCATCCTCCGGCAGAGGTTTCTCCTCCTCTTTGACGAAGCCCTCATCCTCCCGAAACTTTAGTATTGCCTCCTCCCCGAGTTCATAAAACTTGACCTCCTCGGAAAATATGTCAAACGGGACGTTGACTGGTCTTTTTAAGCGCCCGCCTGACTGGTAGTAGTAAAGAATGGCGTCAAAACTAGGTCGGTTCCGATCGAAGAAGTACTCGTTCCTCAGCGGGTCGAAGTACCTGATCCTCTTGTCCGGGTCTCCCAGGAGCGTGTCCGGGAACTGAGTCAGCGTCTTGAGCTGAGTTTCAAACTTCAGACCCGACACGTTGATAACAACTCTCTCGCAGCAGCCGCACTCGCTGTAAACGTTTTCGTATCCGGACTGGGGCCGCCTGTCGGTGATCGACACGGTCTCCTCCTCATCATCCATGTTGCACAAAAAACTCGACCTTTTGCTCCCCCGGTCCCCCCCGCCCCCCTCCCCCTCCTCCTCCTCTTCCTCCGCTCCTTCGGCCTCTTCCTCCTCTATCATGATGTCCTCCTCGGATCCGAGCAGAGCCAGCTCGGAGTGGCGCAGGTCCCCGCCGAGAGTGCCCCGGTTCCGTCTCCAGCGTCCGACGCCGCGCTGCTTTTTCCGCTCTCGGACAAATCTCTGCTGCTGCTCGGGATCCTGCTGGTTCTGCTGCGAGGAGGAGGAGGAGGAGGTGGAGGTGGTGGTGGTGGTGGAGGTGAAGGAGGAGGAGGAGGGGCGCGAGGCGGTACCGCCGCTGCTGATGTTGGCGTTCGCGGAGGAGGCGGCGCGAGACTGATGCTGGCGGTTGTTAAGGAGATGAGCGCTTGAGGAGGTGGTGGAGGTGGACCCCCCGACACCACCGCAGCTGCCTCCTCCTCCACCTCCCTCCGTGCACGTTCCACCTTCGGCAGCAGCCGCTGCGGCCGCCGCTCTGGTGTGGGCAGCCTGGCGCTCCCTCTCGCGCTCCCTCTCCCGCGCGCGAGCTTGGGCATATCCGTAAGGCAGGTGGCTGTTGCACCCACCGTCCGCGCCCACCATGGCAAACTCCATTTTAAGTCAGTAAGCGCTTCGGTCCGCGGACGCTTACAGTAAGCGCTCGCGCGCTGTGATGTGGACGCAGACCAGAGGACAAAAGTTGCAGCTCAGCGCGCGCAGGGAGACAAAATGAGGCATGAAGCCTCTCGACCAATCAGTCGTGAATGCGAGAAAGTCAGAATAGCAAACACACCTCAAACGGGTCCATGCTGAGCGAATCTCATGTATCCTACTTACATGATACTGATTGCCATCTCTTCCAGTTTAGGTACAACCCCCCCTTCCTCCGGTATTTCATGACATCATTACCATATCCCAAAAAAAGAAGAAGAAGAAGAAGAAAGAAAAAGATCAGCTGTAAGGGCCGGTGGCATAGCCTGTTACGCAGACGCTCGGTCAAACTTACAGCGCCCCTTATTTGCTCAGCATTATAAATCACCAAGTCAACAAGCGACACCAAAACAGTCTTTCCTCGGTTCCTCCGGTGCCCATCAGGTGGTTAATTTCTTCGCGAGCCGAGCGTGCGCCCGAATGCGTCTTTTGATCCTCCCTGGTCACTCATGGTTGCCATTTTAGGATGAGTTTTTAAAAAAAGAAAAGAGAGAGAGATCTCCGTTGTTATTTTATGGAGCTCCGGTGAATCTGAATGACTTTATTCCTCTGACGCTCTCAGGCGCTGCGAGAAAAAGAAGAGAGGAGAAAACAGCAGTTGGTTTAGGCAAATAAAAACAAAATCCTTATATTGATGTGTGTTGTTTTATCGAATACACAATCAAAATATACCATGCTTATTATCATCATCTTCATCGTGATTACTATGGAGTGAACACAAAGGAATATGGAAGACATTTATGGTTATAATATAATTTACGCATTAAAGTATCCTCCCCTTATTCTCACATCCATACTTACATCTGAAAGGGGGGCAAAACGACATCGCCTCAGTCCCCCCCCCCGCCCCCCCCTCTTCACAAACCAATCTGATGGAGGAAGCAGGGGAAGGAGAGGCTAGGTGAGGATGCAGTTGTTCGCTCTCGCTCAAATCCCCGTTATGATTTTGGGGGGTAACGCCGCAAAATCCCTCGCTGTATCCACGCAGCGACCATATCCACATCCAGTACACACATCCATGCTCTGACGCACTCTGTAGAGGACACTTTTTTTTGGGGCTGCGTCTCGACGTCTTGTCTCAATTCAACAGGATCTATCGCCACTTCAGCCTCCGTTTATGCTGCATCGCTTCTGTATGCCGAGAGCAATAATGTTACCCCCTCCAGAGGAGAAAAAAAGAATGAAAAGAAGAAGAGGAAGTAGCAGGTGTGCGCGTAGCGAGTTGGCATCAATGACAGCTCCACACGAAGACAAAATCCGAGGGTGGGTAAAAGTTTACCTTCGCACGGCCGAGGGGGGAATGGCTTCATGGATTAAGTCTGAGCATCGCACATCTGTCTGTCTGCCGCCGTATCCCTACCTATACTCCTGGATCCCTCCCATTGTGTGTGTGTGTGTGTGTGTGTTGATGGAGAGTCGGTGAGAAAGTCGCTCGTGTACCGCAGCTCGTGCAGGCGGTGCTCGGTCCTCCCCCAGTGGATGCAGCCGGTCACTGCGCACCGTGCTGCAGTCTCACACCCGAGCTTCATCTGCCCTTTATTGTCACTGCTGGGTAGCAACCGGTGTGTTTGCGTGTCCCCACCATCAAACAAAGTAATGCATTAACCTAACTTATTAACTATGCATTTTGCAGTCAGCACCCGCTTTCCTATAAATTAATCGGGTTTTTTTGTTGTTGTTGTTTATTTTCTTATGTTAAATCAGAAAGTGCATACATCACTTATTTATATATATTCATATATTGTAACTAAATAAAACGCGTTAATTTAAAGCACTGGCAATGCTATGTCACTTCACTTAATAACCGTTTATCATTTTATTTTTCCTCAAAATAGCTCATGTAAAAAAAAAAATTAAAAAAAATGTTCACAGAGGCCACGAAAACAAATAATTCACGCTCGCTGCGCCTGCCCTCCCTCTGATATTTGATTAGGAGAGCACTCGAAACAGAATGCAAAGTGTTCATTAACCTCCTCTGACCCAGCGATTCATTCTTGTTCTCTGTTGGGGGGACACGAGTCTGAGACCTCCACGAGCACAATTCATGCATGTATTTGCCTCTTACTGTCAAGGAGACATCTCAGGGTTTCAAGTTTCCACGTGGGCTTTCTTTTCAAAATGATGGCCACTGTTCGTATAACTTTTTAATCAATTTCACCTTGTCATTTTGGGGTATTGCGTTTAAAATTTTGAGGTGAGAAATGAATTGAATCCATTTTGGAATAAGGCTGTAACATGACAAACCGTGCAAAAAGCAAAGAACTGTGAATACTGTCCACTACACAGTCAGTGTCCTGTGTAGTGGACAGGAGGACTTACTCACTCCTGTTTTCAACCTATAGCCACACTTCAGGAAGCTAAGAGAAGACTGAGGCGGAAAGGACTTTTCTCAGAATTTTAGAACGGGAGTCAGACTTTGTGCTGTCAGGTGATGAGGAGGAGGAGGACGTTAGACGTTAGACATTAGAGGAGGAAGGTGAACGCTCAGTGGAGGACATGCCAGCTCTTGGATCCAGAGCAGGGAATAATGTGAGGGCACCCACTGTCTCATTATGGATAAGAAGCATGTAACCCATGGCTGTGAGGTTTTGGGGTTTTTTTTGACACACACACATATAAATGTAGAGCACATAATCAGTTAAAATTATAAGTTAGTAGCTTGGCCGTTAGCATTTGGTTAAACTTTAACAGGTTAACAGGTTATTTACTCTGTTGATTTATATATTTAATAACATGAAAGGTTAAAAGACCATGAAACCATGAATACAGTTTTAGCCCTACTAAGACTGGATTGAAACTGTTTTTAACATGAAACATGAAAACAGGACAGCGCACACCCTGGAGGCCCTCTGATTACATCAAATGGTAAATAGGTGTTCATTGACGGCATGGTACCTCCAGGTCATAGATATACTGGGTCCCATTTATAGCCAGTTAAATAAGTCAAGACAGATTCTTTAAGATTAGCCAGTCGTTCAAAGTAAGAAATGATCTTGATTTTTTTTCCTTCCTCCCGAGGCCCAAACAAGATTTTTTTTTAAAAGTGAACCATTGTGGTTGAAAGAAACACATCACAAAAGAAAATTGTTCAAAATTGTTGTTTTAAAAATAATTGATTTATTAATTTATCATTTGTCACTTTTATGGACTGCCTAGTTTTGATGAATCTGTCTCGACTTATTGACTTCACTATGACTAGGTACAAGTAAATTTGCAACCTATGTTTTCTGACTCATGCCATGAACATGGATACGCAGAAGAATGTTTTTAGTGTTAATGCTCCACCTACAGAGACGAGCACCTCCCTCTGGTTGATGTGGCTCTGACATTTTGGTAATGCCTATTTTTGGTTTGATGTAAACAGGCAACCACCTGTCTTGGTGGTTATGGCCAACATTGCAACATTTCATATTTCATGCTAAAAAAGGAAAATTTCAGCCCAGTTAGCATTCTCAAATTTGATTTTTAGCCACAGAAATATAATATCTACAACAACAAAAAAATAAAAACCTCAAACTTCCTATGTGGGTCTCAATAAGTTATTTTGTAACTGTGCTTCTACGGCATGACGTAATCCCACGTTCTTGTCTGCCATCGTTGTAATTAATCCTGAGCAGTATAAAACACTGCAGTGTACAGAAACATCAAGTAAGACATGAATCAAATCCACATGTGCAGCCAAACAAGTGCTAACTTCTAAACTAAGAGAAAGAAAATTTCAAACACGCTCACTCTTAAATTGATTTATTGATCTTCAGTCTTTGAAGTTTAAGCAGAAAACTCTTTTTTTATTGCTTTTCACAGTTTGTTGACATCAGTAAGGCTTGTCATAAGTGATAAAACAGAGATTTAAAACATGGGTAGTAGCAATATGCTGATCATCAAATGCACTGGATTAACCAGTCATGAGCAAGTGTGAGCACCTCTATACAAACAGCAGAGGTTTGGGCTCTTTGTTGGTCTGAATCATTTAAATCTGTGCATTATTAAACATTAAAGTTCACAGCAGTACAGTTAGAAAAAGGCTGAACAAGTATGGGTTGTTTGGAAAGCCTCTTTGATCTAAAAAGAACACGGCAGCCGAGGTTACACTTCCAGAGCAATGCTTTTGGAATAGATTAGGCTGAAATGGAGATGTTTGACCATAATGCATAGCACCAGAGAAAACCAAACACAGCACATCAGCACAAATAGCTCAAGCTGTACCCGTGTTGGCACGGTGGTGGAGTGGCGATGATGTGGGCCTGTTTTGCAGTCATAGGATTTGACCACCTAGTCAACTATGAACTCTGTACGCCAAAGTATTCTAAACTCTAACGTGAAGCCATCTGACAGCCAAAGTTGACCAAAATCAGGCCAAAACAGGACAATGATCTGGACCTCAACAGCAAATCTGCAACATAATGACAGGAAGAAAAAAAACATGGTGTTGCTATGAGCTGGTCAAAGTCCAGACATAACCCTGATTGAAACTACAACATGTCTTTTGAATTGAAAAGTTCCAACAGTGTAAACAGTAACCCCGCCAAGAAAGACAGAAAGACAAAACATTTCAGAGCCTTTCTTGTCCAATTTGTTATATATTCTTTAAAGCAATTGCACAAAACAATTCATATACTGTGTAATTAGAGGTCATCTTCTCAGCCGAAACTAGCCTGCGGGAGAAAGAATGGAGAGTGCAACACAATACGCAGGCTAACAAATTACTGTGTTAGGGTAATAATTAGTCAAACAACGCATTACTATTGAGTAGGCGATTAGGAATGCATTACTTTTTTTTTGAGTAATGAGTACTGAAAACCACAGACAAGTGGGTATAATGAATACCACGAGAATTTTTCATTAATGTGGCCACATTAGCTCGTATTTGCATATGGCTGTAAGACTTTGTGAAAATTATGATACTTTAAGCAAAAGAAGACAGATTTGGTGCATGAAACACATAATAGTTAGTATGATGATTAGTGTGCTGAAGGACCAAAACAAATAGAGGACAAATGCAGTTCACAAACATATCTTATTCTGTAATTTCATCATTGCTTGACAAAACTTTCAGCTTGTTTGTGCTGTCAGCCTTCTGTTAACGGGTCAAAGGTGTCCATAGCCACGTCTTTTGGGATAACAAGTGCCGTGACTTTAAACACCAGACATCACAGCACCTGGTGAGGTAACTGTTGAGTCAGTGTTATTGATCATTCCCCCTATTGCTGCCACAGATTTATGTGGATCATTTTGCACTAAGGTCTTACTCACTGCACCTTTGAAACCTCCCAGGTTTGATTGCACACATAATTAGTTTTTTTGCAGGTACTGCTGCAGGCTTGGTGCTGGGCTGCAAAGCAATCAGTAGCTATAGCCCATTGAGTTCGGTCCATTTGATTCAAAGTATACATCTGAAACAAAAGCACTAATTAGGACACGGACAGCCTGTTATTCCAGATACAATATTCCTCTAAGGAATCCTAATAATCCCCTAAGGTATTTCCCAAATCTCTACTTCTAATGTTCCTGTTGGGATATTTTTGGTTGCTTGTGCTGTCTCCTTCTTAAACCTATCATACGGCCATTGTGCTACATTTTGATACCAGAGAATATGAAATGAACTATAAAACCCAATGCGTATGCTTGTGCTTGTGAAGTAATCAGCACTGCTGACAGTGCAAATCTCACTCCTTCTTTAAAGAGCCTCATCTTCACAGTCTTCTCTCCTTCCCTGTACTTCTCAGATACTTACCTGAGACTTAAGAGGAGGTCTTTTCCAGTCGGTACTACATGTAAGCTCCTTTCCATCCACCACACAGAGACATCATGCTCCCCTCAACCCTTGCTCTTATTCACCGCAGTCAGCACCAGAGGGAGTTGTGAGGTCAGTAATAATAAGAGGTGATAGAGCGGGGATGCAAGGTGCCTTATTAAACACAAGTTTAGTTGCACTTTGAACCAATGCCAAAGCTCATCAAAAACCCTTTTGCCTCTCCTGAAGCATACCCGGTGAAAAACATCCAGCACTCTAAATTCATAAAAAGACAAGGAAAATGTCAAACTCTGTATGCATAAGACACAATCAATATATGGTAGGGGTTTTTTTTTTTTTCAAAAACAATCATGCAGAATTACAACTTTACTTACTTAACTTTAAAATGCAGTCCAGGAAGTGATGCTAACCTTTACAGCTTGTCAGTATGTAATAAAACTCAGCGCTGTATCATAGATATCTCTGTATGTTTTTGGACAGCGATGCGTATTTTGTAATTTCGCTTCTGTACACCAGCACTGTGTGCTTTAAATCAAACAAACAACATGTGATTCAAGCCCAGACTTTCAACTTTAATTTAAGAGGCTTAACATACAGTTAGGTCCACGAACATCTGGATGTGAGGTAGCATAACGCAAGCTGCAAGGAAGGTGATACGCTGACAGCATAAGCAGAAAATTTAAGTTTCTTTTAAATATACTTTATTTTCTGTCGTCGCCTTTCAACAGTAGTTTCACCAAACATAAGAAACTGGCAGTCAAAATCTCACCTGCTTTATACAGAACTTCACCCACAGCTGAAACTCATTAGTCTGTACCGTTGGAAAAAAAATATGTCAGACCAAACAATTCCATTCTAAACAAAGAACAAGAATAAGCTTATGCATGAAATTTAACAAACGCTGTTGCTCAGCTAAATGGTTTGAAAAGTAAAGAACTGCATATAATACAACTCAAAAAGTTACTTTAAAGAAAATACACAATTTTACACAAAAGAGACCCAATTGACATGATCAGTGACCTCAAGCCCTAAATAACCAGGAAGTACTGGGGCGGCCCTTCCCACATACCTGTTACACATATATAGAACACACAATGGTAAGTATAACCAAATTACGTTAACAAATGAAGGATTCAAGTAAACTAATGATGAAGTGAGACTGAGCTTTGAGAACATTTGCACAGATGTAATAAATGTAACCAATGCTACCACAAACAGACCCGGGATAGTGTGCAGAGCCGAGGGTACATGTGCTGAGTCTACATTAAAGCATGATTGATTATAACAGAAAAGAACAAAAACTAACAATACATGCAAGTGACAAGGGGTAAATGAGTCCATGCCTAGCCACTTTGTCACACTGGACAGACAACTTTTTTCCCCCCAAATTTTGGATCTTTGGTTTTGGTTCAATACTGCAGTAAATTTTAAATGAAACAACTCAGATGCAGACTTTCAGCTTTAATTCAGTGGCTTAAACAAAAACATTGCACAAAAATTCAACAATTTTTAGGCAATCCCTTCATATCAGAGGCTCAAAAGTAATTGGGCAAATCAAATAACTGAAAAAAAAATGTTCAATTTTAATTCTTGGTGGGAATGAAAGCTTGAAGTCTTGAATTCATGGACATCAGCAGATACTGAGTTTCCTCCTTTTCAATGCTCTGCCAGACCTTTACTGCAGCGGCTTTCAGTTGCTGTTTGTTTGTGGGCCTTTGTGTCCAAAGATTAGTCTTCAACTAGTCTTCAGCACGCTCACTTGGGTTGAGATCAGGTGAATGACTTGCCCATTCAAATATATTCCACTTTTTTGCTTTAATAAACTCCTGGGTTACTTTGGCTGGGTCATTGTCCATCCGTTTTATTAAACACCACCCAATCAGTTAGACTGCAATTAGCTGGATATGAGCAGACACTATGCCTCTGAACACCTCCGAATTCATCTGGCTGCTTCTGTCCTGTGTCACATCATCAATAAACACTAGTGTCCCAGCGCCACATGCAGCCATGCATGCCCAAGCCATCACACTGCCTCCAATGTGTTTTCCAAATGATGTCATTTGCGTTGGATCATGAGCTGTCTCCATACATTTTGTCTTGCCATCATTCTGGTAGAGGTTGATCTTGGTTTCATCTGTCCAAAGAATGTTTTTTACAGACCTGGTCCTACAGAAAAAGTCCTATTTAGTCTTTCTATTCTTGAGGCTTATGAGTGTCTTGGACCTTGCACCTATTTACTTTTTTGCAGTCTTCTCTTTATGGTAGACTTGGATATCTCTGCACCTACCTCCTCGAGAGTGTTGTTCACTTGGTTGGCTGTTGTGAGGGGCGTTCTCGTCACCATGAAAACGATTCTGCGATCATCCACCACTGTGGTCTTCCGTGGATGTCCAGGTCTTTTTGCGTCACTGAGTTGATGAGTGATTTCTTTCTTTCTCAGGATGAACCAACCTGTAGATTTTGTCACTCCTAATACTGGAGCAATTTCTCGGGTGGGTTTTTTATGTTTTCACAGCTTAAGGATGGCTTGTTTCACCTGCATGGAGAGCTCCTTTCACTGCATGTTGTCTGTTTTAAGCAAAATCTTCCAAATGCAAGCACCACATCTCAAATCAACTCCAGGCTTTTTATCTGCTTACTTAACAATCTCTCTATCTATTTATGTATGTGTTGCAAATGTCCAGAAACTCAGTGATCCCCTGGTCCGTCTGGGAGGCGATTCCTCCACCATCCAATGTCTCATTAGAGCATCCCCCAAGTTGCTAGATATGCATGTAGGGACCATACAAACTATGGCGCGCCATTCTGAGTGGCAGTATTTTGACTTAATTCATCATGGGAAACTGGACTAACTGCTGCATCATTTTTTCCCATATCACCCCCCATTACTCAGTCCATCTCAGCAATGATATCAGCATGATTTTTTCCCCATTAGTATCTGATATGCTTTCAGAGTGTTCCTTTAATTTTTTTGTTCAGCAGTACATTAGATCTTTAGCTATTTTTAGGGACTCTAGAACCAGCAAAAGAACACATTTATAGATGCATAAAATAACTTAAATAATGACATGAGACTGAATATAAAAATGTAAAAGGAGAAAAAGTAGACAACAGAAGTCAGCGAATAATCGTCAGCGGTCGATACGCATACGCACACCTACCACCTACTTCTACACTCGGCCTGCACGCAGAAATATCCAGCACAGTCACCAAACAAAAGTCTTGTCCTTGGCAGTGCTGTGGAGGCGTTTGTTTAGACCAGGTGGAAGGCGGGAGAGAGCGTGAGTGTGGGGTGATGCAGTGCGTTCAGGGCACTGCTGAGTTTTTTTCGTTGTTGTTTTTTTGGAGGGGGTTTGCATGCGACAAAACGAGTATAAAGAAGTCTGCTTGTCTTTCATGCATTAGCAGACAGAGAGGCATAGGACAGGGGCAGGGTGTGACTGAGCATGTTTGTGCAGGGTGTTGATGCGGTTATGGCAGTGTTTATGCTGCACTGATAAAAAGGAAAGAGAGAAAGCAATAGGACTCTGTTCCTAAGCTTAAAACCATGACCCATGACTGAAATCTGTGATGTCAGCAAGATGTATGACTTGGAGCTGTTTAATATGTGGCTTCATCTAAAGCTATGAGCTTTTACACCCAAAGGAGTCCTTTTTATATATCAGTGCTTCGAGTTGTGAAGCAGAATATCACCACGGACCCGGGAACAGTTCATCATTGCCCAATTGATTCCCAGTGGACCCTGATGTGACAGGGCAGGACTTCTTCTCATGGCTGTAATAAGGAAAAAAAGGCATTTTCTCTTGGAAACTTCCTGCTAATTTCAGCAATTCTTTGCTGTTGTTTTATTTTAACTTGCTGCTGAGGATATGGGCTGATTTTCAGACTGTGATGCAGACATTTCAAACAGAATTTCAAAGTCTTACCTTCTCTATTTAGATGTCCAGCATATTGACATAATGCATGGATGGATGATATAATTTCAGCACCGCACTTAATTAATCAATTTTCAGAGCAGATGTGCCTTTTTTTAAGAGGAACTACCATCTGTTAAAACATTTTTTTTCTCCGAAAATGACTAATGATGCATTTTGCTCTGAATATAAAATTAATCAAATCTGCCTAGTGTTCATTCAGGGCACAATGCAAAAATAAAAAACTTCTGCCAAAATTTCCTAAAAAGAAGAAACACCTCAAAGGATGGGGTTGACTCAGTAAAAGTCCTTGCAGCCTTATTAAACAGGTACGGCACTTTAGCAGGATGCCCGGGAAACCTGATTCCCTAGTGGCTGCAAGGGCAGACGGAGCAGCAGTTGGGTGAACTGTGGTGGCTGCTGCCCAGGTAGTTAAACTCTACTGTCACTGCAGCTTGTCCAGATTGTGGTGCAGTGCTAACTTCTACCGAGTGCAGCAGCAGAAAATTGAATTTCTCAAAAACTCACAGAAGCAGTCCTGGAATCTGTACGTGCGCCATAAAATCTAAAGCTGTACCCAAGTGCAAAAATACTTACACTCTAACAGTTGGATCCACTTGTTAGGTGATTACATTACAATACTGCTTCTGAGTCAGAGATCCTGCTACGTTTACGTCGTTGTTTTTAACATTTTTTAAATATTTTATTTCATATAAAAAGCCCTTAAAAAACAATCAGTGGTCATAATCTGCCTCTGTGGCTTTTTATTAGCAAAATTCATTGGTAGCACTCTTTTAAACTCAGTTTTTAAAACCTTACAATGTACCTACAGCCCACAGGCTCATGGTGCCAAAGGGCAAATATGTGAATGCTTCAGAGAAGAGTCACTCTAAGATTTCAAAAGGTACATGAGGCTTAGGATCAGGAATCCTTCATAGCGAGTCATCCAAATCACAAAGCAGCACGTTAATACATAACCATGTGCATCTGTGTGTGTGTGTGTGAATGGATCCTCTCAGATGTTCTATTTCAGTCACATTCCTACCATAGGATTGCATGTGGCTCTTCCCATCAAGGTAACTCACATTAAAAAAAGGACAAATGTGTTTATATTATCTCATCCATAGCTCTGTAGTTAACCACCAGGTAGTACACCATTATACGTCAGCTACCCCAACTTCATTAAGGTTACAGACATCGCTGCTGTTTAGTTATCTGTCTATATGTGATAGCAAAACCACACTTCCTCCCTCAGTCAGAACATGGTGCATGGTATATCATCTTTAGAAGGAAACTAGCAAGCTAACTTCTTGCTAACTTCTCCATTGAAATCCACTTTTTTCATAGATGCCTGAAAGTTGACCTTTATTGTAATAAATAGGTGAGCAGTGAAGTTTTGGCTCTTTACTGGTCTGGAGCTTTCACCGATGTGTTAACGTAATATCCAAGCAAATTCACCCCATGGTCAGAAAGCAGAATGCTCAGAGAAAATGCAAAAACCTACGAGCTACATATCTGACTCTAGAGGCCTCAGTTAGCATGGTAACTGTTAAAAGAACAAGTATGGCTTGTTTGGAAGGGTTACCAGGGGAACATTGCTCCTCTCTATTAAGGACATGGCCAGATAGTTTGGTTTGCAAAGTTGCATATGAACAAACTAAAGCAGTTCAGAAACAATGTTCTTTGGACAGATGAGACTGGAGAGAGCCGAGCTTAAACAAATGAACTGAAGCAATGTTGTAAAGAATGGCTGGCCAAAGTTCCCTCCTAACAATGTGACAGACATTGAGACTTAAGATGACTTGAATGTGGCTCTACAAGCTGCTGACGTTGTGCACTTACTGTAGATAGTCCTGTGGAAACTGTTTTTCACAGAAATGTACAATTACTACAGAATAAAACTGCATGTTCCTTGAGAAAAAGGGTCTGAGGCACTCAGGAGGGCGATGGTTTAAAAAGCCTTTATTTCCTCATATGCTGCCGTGTTTCAGCCAGCAGGGCTTTCATCAGGGCTTGAAATGTTTGTTGGTCTTCTCACTTCCTATTTGAGAAATGAAATCAGTAACACCTGTTGGAATTGAGCAGGTGGAAAGTATCATGATTGGATGACCAGTATCACATGACTAAGTTACACTTATACATGACCACAAAGAAAGACACTCATTGATGTTGAACTAAGCACTGAGGACTGAAAGAAATAACAAATTTAAGTTGGAGATTAAAAACATTATGCTAGTCAACAATATGAAATTATAAGTAAGGAACAAAATCCAATTCTCCAGGGAAGTGTGTAGCTTTTAGTGTATAAATCCAAAATGACTCTCTTTGCAAGAGTTTCTTAAGCCAATCACCTCCTCTAACTGAATGTTCAATATCTTCAATCCCTATAATTTTAAGCGAGTTACAGCTTCCATGATTTGCATCTTTATAATGCACTGCCATAGGGTACTGGGGATTACTAGAACTGATTGCTTGTTTATGTTCTGCAAGTCTGCATGTTGCACGCTGCAATGCAATGTAACCTGGACTGGCGAGCCTCTAGACAGCAGTCAGAATATTGTATTTAAATAAGAATTATAATAAACGTGATTTGAAATAAATGTATAATGTACTATATGGAATGCTGTCATGAAATGGTCAACATGAAATTATAAGATTAATTTAAAGTAAGACCAATTTTAGGATTTATTAAGCTGGGATAGGCTCCAGTCACCCCTAAAACCTTGAGTAGTAGCAAGCTTTAAAAAGATGGATGAGACAACATTATAGATGAAATAAGATTTATTTATGAATTAAAATAATATCTTTAAATATTTGTTTTTTTGTTTATGAATGTGTTTGTGAATGTATGAATAGAGGACATCATGAAGAGTAGCTAACACTGATGCTAATGTGGATCCTAAAAAATACACACACAAAAAACGACCAAACCAATGAAATCTTTTAAACTTTAACAAGCAAAATGTAACCGGGCAAGAAAAATATGGATGAAGATGATCACAGAGGCGAAAGATGCAAGAGTGTTCGTGTAGCAGTTGCTCGTCTATGCCATATGCTGAGCATTCAAATTATCCTTTTATAATAAAACATCTCACATTAACAGTAATTCCAGGCACTGAGCACCTTTGTATAGTCCTCCTCTACACAAATTCATATGTTTATAGTAGTTTACTTTAGTAAGCGTTGGTATTTAGAGCGTATCTATATCGTTCTTTTTAAGTCTCGGCCTTGAGCTAACACATACAGGACACTTACCAACAGCAATGGCTTTCCCCTGAGATACTGCAGCCTTCTTTAATACACTAATGAGTGTCTGCTGTGAGTCAGAATGCCTGCTACACCAGACAGACAATAAACCTTTTTACCTGTAGGAAAATAGCTCATTGTGGAACTGCTGTTTCTTTAACGTGCCTTCTATCACAGATCCACATCAAGACAAAATAATGTGAAGGATGAACAAAAAATAAGGGCTGCATCAATAACATAATATATATATATTATTTTATTTTATTTTTTTTACTTGTATTTTACATATTGGACAATAACTACATACAGTGCTTAATAAATTTAAGGGATCATCACCCAGTGTAAGACGTATGCCACAGTTGACATAAGTTTTGATAAGTACTGTTAACTGATTCACCAGTGTGCACAAGCACTTTATATTTTTAATGCTCATTTTTCCCCCCATGAATTTTCAAATTTACTGTTTAATAATAAAAAAAACAACATTATTTTTATTTTTGGATGAAGAAGTCCGTCGTGCCGCCTCAAATTTGGGTATAAAAACATGAATTCAGTTTGTTATTTGCCTAACAAGTAACAAATATAACTTATAGTTTTAAACAAGTTTTTGACAGATCTCTATATTGTTTGTGTTTTCTTGTTTTCATGGCAGGTGGTCTAATAAATCTCTAAATACAACAAAATGTGCCAGCGCTGTTGACACAGTGGAAAAAGAAGAAATGACACAATGGAGTAATGGAGATGGAGCACACAAATTAATTAGTGCATCTCATATCAATGTTTTCCATCTCACTGTGGGGGCAGATTTATTTTTATAATTCTGGTGTCCATCTGCGCCTTCAACTCACATAACCTAAACAAGATTTCTAAAGATACCGCCCCACTCCTCCTCGTTTGTAGGAGGAAAGGCCGTGAGCCATGGGACGTCCCTGCAGTGTTGAAGGAAAGACATGAGGATTTGCTTGTTAAGTATAAACAGGTAGGAAAAATATCGCCCCGGCCGAGGCTGATGGGATTAAACGGATTTGTGAGCAGTGCTATTTAAGCAATGAAGACAACTGCAGGTTGAAAGCTGTTACAGGTGTTTAGAGAGTGAACGAGGGGACAGGACTCTCGGCAGAGGTTCAAAGCACCAGCAGAGCTCTACAGGTATGTCTCCTGTTCGTGTAGATGACAAGAAAGCTGCTGAACGCGTTGTCATGGATCTGCTGTTAAAGACAGAATGAGGTTATAGCAGAGTTGTGGGGAACATGGCAGATTGAGTTTTTACTCTAGGAAGAGTGAGGTTTAAGAGAAAACAGAATTAGCAATATTACACATCAAGGTGTTTAATTATATAATTTAAAGGTTTAGGTTGAATAAACAGATGTGTGAATGAAAGTGCTTAATTAGAAGATGTGTATTAATTATGCGAATTGTCGTTTAATCATCTTTGTTAGGCTGTTTTAATAATAAAATTCATTTTCTATCAGGACTAAATTAAGGATATTCTGTTTCCTTCTTATATATTTCAACTGGGTTGTGATCTTTTCATTGTTTTCATGCTAAACCACTATTATTTTTTGTGTAGTTATTCATTTGTATCTACAGTAGTTTTACGTCTAATTCTCCAAGTTTAAAGCACTGTTTCTGACATTTCTTGCACCATAATTGCCTCAGCATTTAAAAAAAAAAAATGCTTTTCTATTTTCTATTTCTTTCCTTTTTTAACCAAGCTTTAAATTACATGTCAATGTTAGGTGTGGAGGAACTCATTGAACCTTAAGCTGACCCTGGTTTATCCGTATTTTATTAGATTAAAGGTCATCTGTTTGCAGTCTATCAGGAATGCTCCTTATAATATTGTTTTTGGAAATGCAATCTTTTAAACATCATCACGAATGCATTTTTTTTTATCATGTTTTACAATATTTATCATTTTACCTTCAGATGAAGTCAGACATTTCAGAGATGGATGTCTTTTAATCTGAAAAAACAGGAGCTATAACTATATTTACATGGCTGCATAGCTTTAATTTAATCTTTTAGGATCTAGTCTACAAGATCAATACAAATATTTAGCCAAATAAATGACCCAGATTTAACTCTCAAAAATAATGAAAATAATAATATCTACTTTTATTTCCTGCTTTTAATCTCAGAATACATTTTTGTTTTACAGCACATTAAATCAGCCAGCACTCCTGTAAATGTACACCAGCACATTTGAGTGTATACGTTACTCTTCTGTGGAGGAAATACCGCCATTAATCCACATCTCCATAATATAACCATGTATAATAATGACACGGTTTTAATCAACGTTACACTTCTGACGTTGTCTCAAAGCGCCTCATTTGATACCCGATCCCCTCTTGTGGCAGCAGCGTGTACTGCACTCGGCAGAGGATGCAGCTGGTTGTCATGGCAGCAGTGCTGGCGCTGGCGGGGGCGGGGCGGGGCTGCAGCTCCGGCTGTCGCCCAAAAAACATCAGCCTCCCTGTGGACACCTGCGGCACCACCGAGTTCGTCGACACCACTATTTGTGAAGGACATTGCTTCCAGGAGGTGAATGATGATGATGATGTGAACTGGTCCCCTCTAACTTGTACTACTTGTGCACTTGTTTGTTTTTCCCGATGAGACGTGTGCATTTATAGTGCGTATATCCGTGGATGCGTTAAGCTTGAGCTCGCTGCTCCTGAGAAAATCATTCATTTCGATTTGATTTGATTTATATAGCAAATCACCACAGCTGTCACCTAAACTTGCTTTATTGTAAGTTAAAGGCACTACAGAGAAAACCCCAATCACATGACCTTCCATGAGCAAGCACTAGGTGACAGTGGGAAGGGAAAACTCCCTTTCAAAAAGAAGAAACCTCCAGAACCAAGAACCAGCCTCGGGGAAGGGCAGTCATCTGGCGTTAGTGGCTGGGGGTGACAAAAATAGTTGCAATCTGAAAATTTTATAGTGTTTAGTAAGAGTAGTTATTGCTATAAGTTTTCTTTAAAGATAAATCACATTTACAACTTTATAGCAGACCTCTTAAAGGCTACTGCAGGACCGCACGTTCGATCCTCCCCAAGCCATTTCCTGTGTCATTCCCTGACCCTCCAGCTGTTTTCCCTCTACACGCTACTGCTCCATAAAAACAGAAACAAAAAAAATACTATAAAGCAGGTTCAGACAGATCATTAAATAATACGAGCTTTAAGGTTAAACCAGACACTCAATGACCATAAAAATTAGACAAACTTTGTATAAATATATAAATAAAATGCAAATTTAAAATCGACCTCTAACAGCTACAGATACCACAAGAGACCTTTCCGAAAGCGTTGGGTCAGGTATTGGTTTATTTATTAAAATGCTTGCAAAGTGAGTAAAAAATATTGCAGATTAAAATCTTGCACTTTTGTGTTTAAATGTCTCAACAGCTACATTTTTCCCCATAAATAATCTTAACTAGTCCCAACAAAAGTTCAAAGATGTCAGATTCATGAAGTTAAAATGGAATCACTTTTAGCAAATGGAGCTGACTGTCTTTATGTCCATGCATGTGTCTGACCCCTTATCTTTGCTTGTGTCACTGGTAGGATCCCAATGACATTCTTACTGACGACTGGCCCAAACAGGGAACCTGCAACGGAGAGTGGTCCTACGAGGTGAAATACACAGAGCGATGTCCACGGGGCTTCACCTACCCCGTGGCCAGGAAGTGCGAGTGCACTGTATGCAATGCAAACACAGACTGCGGGACCTGGCCTAGATACATACCCAGCTGTTAATCCTTTTAAAGAACCCAAGTATTCAGTATGTGTCTCATCCCTCTGAAATAAACCAGAGTTACAAGCCTTTCTGTTTTAATCTCTTTCATTATGTTTTTTGTTTTTTTTAATTCAACCCTGCTTAAAACTTTATACCTTTAGGTAACTATGGTCACACAAAAACACAGGTATCCGTAGTCGTGATTAGACCACTTGCATTTTTTAGTGGCACGCTTCAGTCTTATAGTGTCATAAGTCACAGCAGAAGAAACTGTGTAGATGTAGCAGACCTGTAGAGTCAGCTGGAAAAGCTACCACCCAACTGTTTCCCTTTTTGTTTTGAGCAGGGTGACTGACCCCTGAAAGTCAATAATCCTGCGAGTCAGGTTTTCCTGCTGAGAACAGGATTTAATCCTGCAATGAAAACAGAACGCTTCACCTCCTTTTTTGACAGGTGGAAATGGAAATATAGAGTTTGCAGCATATTGTAAACCCCCTAAAGTGGCTGCAAATCAGTGTCTCTTTTCTCAACTCAACACAGCCTAGTGAGCAGAAAACCTCCACAGAGCTGCTAAAGTGGTGGAAACAATAAGCTGTCTAAAGATACAAAATGTAATATTGTATGTTTAGGTGTGAGGAGGCCTCAATATTAGCAAAACATATATAGATTAAAAAATGAATATAAAACAGAGTATGCACTTGCAAGCTTTGTTTTCACTCCTGTGATTCAAACTAAGTACTTTTCGAAATTCAGGACCAAAGGAAAAAAAAAAGGCAAAACTAATGGACACCTTTGCAGAGAAATAAGGAGAATAATAAAGGAGCCCTTCGCACCCTGAAGTCTGCCAGAGACTGCCATTGTTACCATAAAGTTTGCAACGGGCTTATTTTTAGCCAAATGCTGGTGCATCTTCTGACTCTACAGACTGTGAGCATTAAAATCTTGTTATAAGGCCAGAGACAAACCTGAGACTGCTGCTAGCGACAACTCACTCATTAATATGACACGCTGTTAACTACCTACAGTGCTGTTACCTGGCAACACACCGGTTTTATCCTAAGAATGCCTCCTGCATTGTGGACAGCAAGTCATTCATTAACAGTTTTGGCAAAAATGAATACATGTGGGTTTGTTGTAAAAAAAAAAAAAAAAAAAAACTGTTTAACTGTTGAACTAAAGTGTATATTTTCCTTATTAGGGGCTGGAATGTAATAAGAGGCAATGCAACACTATAGTGATGCTTTTTGCACAAAAAATGCAAACTCTGTATTTTCCCATATGATGGATCATGACAATCTGAGATACCGACAAGACAAAAAGAAGCATGCCACTTTGGCAAAGATCAGGAATTAAGTATATAGACTGTCACTTATATCGCATTATTCTATTTTGACTGAGCACTCAAATGCTTTTCTACTACAAGCCTTACACACATTTATATTGTATGCCTTTGATAACTACCACAATGTGGATTGATCCATTAGTGGCTCTGGTAAGCTTAACGGCTGAGATCATTTGTTGTTTAATGCATTGCTCTATCAGTCTATCAATAGTTTTTTTCCACCCTTATCTAACAAGACATTTCTAATGAATTGGGTACTCCATAAATGTAAAGCATTCCTTTAATTAGGCCTGGAGGTTCAGACGAGAGAGATTAAATGAAAAGCAACAAAGGACGAGTTATCCTGACACTCTGAATCTCCCGTCTGGATCAAGTTCCTAATGAGATTTTATTCATTACACATCAGCATGTGTGAAAGTTATCCTTTAAGTCTGTAAAAATCTTCCTCCAGTGCCCAGGCATGGGTCTGTTTAATATTTCTGGGGTACAGCACATCTTAGGTAGCTACAGCATTAAAAAAGGGCAACAATTCAGTCACATGACTAATGTTTGTTCTCTCCCATCACTCCTATCGGGTCAGATGCCCGCACGTCCTTGAGCCTGGTTCTGTGGAAGGTTTCTTCCTATTAAAAGGGAGTTTTTCATTCTACTGTCACCAAGCGCTTACTCACAGGAGGTCATCTGATTGTTGGGGGTTTCTCTGTATTATTGTGGAGTCTTTACTTTACAATATAAAGTGCCTTGAGGCAACTGCTGTTGTGATTTGGGCAGCGATGGGTAAATATCTCCCTGGAGCAAAAAGCGATGTAGAGCAGTGTGATGTATTGAAAGCAGTGCACTTAGTCTTGTAGATGCCCAGTATTACTTTAGTTTTAGTTAACTTTAATAACCATGGGCACTCCAGCTTCCTCCCACAGTCCAAAGATATAGAGTTGGGTTAGGTCAGTTGGTGATTCTAAACTGGTGAATGTGGGTGCAAATTGTTGTCTGTCTCTGTTAGCCCTGCATCCAGCTGGAAACTTCTCCAGGGTGTACCCCACCTCTTGCCCTATGGTAGCTGGGATAGGCTCCAGCCCACACCCCTGTGACCCTGACAAGGATAAGCAGAAGAAAATGGATGGATGGTAAATGGACTGGTTCTTATATGGTGCTTTTCTACTCTATCTGAGCACTCAAAGCGCTTTATACAACTAACGCATTCACCCAAGCACATTTTTCTAAGTGCTACTTACTATCTAACATTCACACACCGATGCATCGGAGAGCAACATGGGGTTATTATCTTGCCCAAGGATATTTGGCATGCAGACTGGAAGAGCCTGGGATCAAACCACCAACCTTCCAGTTAGTAGCTGACCTGCTCTATCACCTGAGCTACAGCCACCCATGGATGGATGGATGGATGGATGGATGGATGGATGGATGGATGGATGGATGGATGGATGGATGGATGGATGGATGGATGGATGGATGGATGGATGGATGGATGGATGGATGGATGGATGGTGGATGGATGGATGGATGGATGGAAGGATGGATGGAGGGTGGATGGATGGAAGGATGGATGGATGGTGGATGGATGGTGGATGGATGGATGGAAGGATGGATGGATGGATGGATGGTGGGTGGATGGATGGATGGAGGGAGGGATGGGGGGGGGGGGGGGGGGTGGGTGGGGGGATGGGTGGATGGGTGGATGGATGGATGGATGGATGATGGATGGATGGATGGATGGAAGGATGGATGGATGGATGGATGGTGGATGGATGGATGGATGGATGATGG
>VUQR01017991.1:53405-64686 GCA_015108515.1 Hemichromis elongatus | reverse complement strand
ACCACCAACCTTCCAGTTAGTAGCTGCCCTGCTCTATCACCTGAGCTACAGCCACCCATGGATGGATGGATGGATGGATGGATGGATGGATGGATGGATGGATGGATGGATGGATGGATGGATGGATGGATGGATGGATGGATGGATGATAACCTTGAACCGATATGTATGAGGGATAACACTGAAATCCTGAAAGGAAGTGAAGGATTTGTCGGTCTTGTTAGTGAGAAAAAGATGCAGGTAAGGTGTGTTACAATTGCATGATAATACTGCACATTTTAATTTAAGCGGTCTTTAAATTTTTCATTCCATGTATATCATAACTGTGGGTGCTGTGGAGTGGGTTATGTCATGGATGAGGTGTGGTTGAAAGTGTGATAGTGCTGCCAGAAAAAAAAAAAACGACTCTATACCAAAAACAAAAGACACTTGCCATAAAGTTTCGGCGTGCTGCTCTAGAAACTTGTGTTCAGTTGATATCAATATTTCCGCGGCTTGTAGCTCAAAAGTCAAGCGCAAAAATCAATGATAGCAAAAGAGGTCAGAACAGAAATCCATGGGCAATGATTACATAAAGTATTTTTGTGCTTGTACAACAGCAGCATGCTGAAGTTCAGAATCTTGTTTGGACCAACAAATTTTCAGTTTGTTGTTTTGAGTCAGGGAGTAAGAGGAGCTAAGATGGAGTAATAATCAAGCCTACAGGCAAAACTGACCTAAGCTGCTTGCAATAGAGGAATCCACGCTTGCATGCAGAGAGATGGAGTGTGGCCCACAGGTGTGAGGCAGCCGCCTTTTTAGTGCTGACCGAATCACAATAAACTGACCTTTTCTGTTCCCTTTCAAGCAGCCTGAAGGTGCTATGAGAGGAGAAGACAGGAGCAAGTACCATGTTAAAAACTGAAGGGACAGTGGACCCGAGACCAGGCTTTCAGTTTGCTACCTGATCTCGGTTGAGTTTCACCTTTGCATCTAGGTCTGGGTACTAACCAAAAGAATGAAGTCACCTATAGTTTACTCCATAAAGTAGCTGGTCTCAGCCTTGGAGAGGCATCTTTGCACTGAAAGGTGTCAGCTGAGATGATTCAGGCAACCTTGGAGGTTTCAGAGGCATGCCAACTGAGAGGAGACCTGGAAGAGATGCCTGGACAGCTCATCTTATCCAAGTTCTAAACTTGCGATTAAATAAACAGATGCCTTCCAATTAGAAGAAATCATTAGACAAATATAGGAAAACAGCATTCCTCCACTTCAAAAGGTTTAAGCTACATTTTGGTGTTTTGATTAATTCAATTAAATTCTATTTTATTTATATAGCACCAAATCACAACAACAGTCGCCTCAAGACACTTAATATTGTAAAGTAAAGACAATATGCAGAGAAAATCCAACAATCAGACGACACCCAGCAAGCAAGCACTTTGACGACAGTGGGAAGGAAAAACTCCCTTTTAGCAGGAAGAAACCTAAGGGAGGGGCAGCCATGCGCCCATCTGGTTGGGGGTGAGGGGATAAATAAGACGATTCCTGGAAAAGACATGTTGGTTTGACCTCTACAAATGGCAACAGCAATTTTTAATTTCGCGAATAGCCAGAGGTTTGTGGTATTAAACGAAGAATTAGATCCTAGATACAAACTGCATAAATGAGCTTCCTTTGAAGGATGTTTTTGCTCTGCCTAGAAGATATAATGAGGATCTCGATCACTTGGAATGTGCTCAGAGTAGACGTGCCACTCCTCTGCATTTAACAGAGCCAACAGAGGTAATTTGGGTGTTTGACATTGGTGCATGCTTTTAGTTTAGTTTAGTTTTACGTTTTTTAGACACAACTGAATGAAAGGAGAGCATGGGGAAGATATAGGGCACACTGGAGAGGTGATGTTTCCTGACTAGTATGAGAGCACCTCTGTACCCACATAAAACAGAGGGAGATGATGTCGTGAGAAATCTGGAAGCTTAATTTTAGTTTTGCTTCCCTTTGTAGGTAATACAACTAAGCTAGAAGCATTATTTACAAATCTTAGAATGCTACCTGGCTCGAAGCATGGATTCATTGTCAATGAATTTTCTTTCTACTGAAAAATAAAAGAAGAAGCTGGCAGGTTACGAGAGTTATGACAGCCCCATTGGTCCATCTTCTCTGTCAACGACCCAACAGACCTTTGGTCCTCTCACCTCATGGATTTACCCCCAGCCTCTAACTCACTTGGCTCACATCTCCAGTTCACTGTGAACACTGCAGGCTGCGTATCTGCTGACGGATTTCCGTCCGTTCTGGTCACCGGTGTCCTTTAACGGTGGCTTGTTTTTATCCAGTAGTTCCCTGGAGGTTTGCGCTCCGTCCTCACTGATGACCACCGCAGCCAATATTGCAATAGACATTTTTATCAAGTTTATGGATGAGGTGTCATATGGCTTTCCCTGCTCGAGGGAGGAAATGGACACAGTGATGTAGTGGATGGCTGCGTCTCAGGCTATGATGAATTTATTTATTTGGATGAAGAATTTTCCAAGCAAAGAGGGCAAGCCATTTTTAGAAGTTTATGTTTGTGCTTGTTAATGCTAACAGCTGTTTAAGACGCCGAGGTCTGACTCTGCAAATTACTCTATTTTCTGGACTTGACTGGAGAAACTTCCTGAAGTACTCTAAACTGCTTTATTGTGCTTTCCAGTAATTGTGTCAGGTTTTTGTGTAGCATCCTCATTTGCTAACTTGAGCTGAACTGATATGATTTAATTCGCTGAGAGCACTGATGTGACAGAATAAAAGCCACCCTGGCTAGTTGCACTTACACTAGTACTGAAAGACTTTTTAAAAAATGCTCATAGTGACAGTGCTAACATGGTGGTAGCATGTATCAGTTTTAATTAATATTAAAATTAAATTCATGACCATTTGCTAATAAGCCCTAAGCACACCAATTGACTGATGAGCGTTTGTATGCGTAAACACCGTTTAGTTACGTTGCAACAGGCCTACGCTGCTCTAGGATTCCCATGATGCACTGAGTGTTTCTTCTCCACCAATCATAAGTTAATCATTAGTTAATATTAAACTCTGGCTCTCTAGAAGAACGTGTCATTGGTGCTGTCTACGTCCCCTCCCCTCCAACCAGTGGGCAGCAGATGACCACACATCCCTGACTCTGAAGGTTTCTTCGTGTCAAAACGGAGTTTTTTCTTCTCACTGTCGCCGTGCTTGCTCAAAGAAGGTCGTCTGATTGTAGACATTTCTCTGTATTATCGTAGCATCTTTACCTTACAAAATCAAGCACCTTGAGGTGACTGTTGTTGTGGTTTGGTGTTATATAAGTAAAACTAAATTGAAGTGGTTGGAATTGATCACACTACCGGATGAAAGAGGGCGGTCAGGATTACTGATTACAACTGCAGTGCACACATAACAAATACTGTGCCAATCTACCACACACTTGTCAAGATTCCAGTCTGAACCATGTAATGAACCAGCCAACAGACATGGCCATCACTAGATCCACACTGCTGTGAGGCAAAAACAGCAACAACAAAACATGACTTGACAGCATATATTACGAGCGGGAAATATTCATTCTCAAGAACTCATTAAACGGGAAACTTGTTCTAAATGAAAAAGGAAACTGCTTCTTTAACAAAGCGCTCTGATATCGCTTCCAACATCAAACATAAAAATAGCGGCAGTGATGATGAGAGCGCATACAGGCGTCCTTTGAAGACCCATACCTGTATTTGGAGCATCCACAGTGTTTTCAGTCACTGCATAACAAACTGTACTGCATGTGGAAAATATTTCAACTTCAATTTAAATCTGACAACAAAGCTTCACGGGCTGTGATGAACGATGCTTGTATCAACTAACGGTCTATTCTCAGGTTTTTATAAATATTAATAAGATTCATTTAAACGTACATTATAAATAAAGGCAGTGGTGCTGGTATATAAACAAGGGCAGCATGCCTCATTTTATAACAGATGACTGCACTCCCCTCTCCATAAGATATATATTAAAAAATAGGACTTGCATTTTATTAGCATGCCCTTTAAAAAGGAAAATATCCACCGTTGCAATTCTTTAAAGTTCACAGTTTTCAGCCCTTGCTGCCATTGCTCACTCTGTGGTAATAAGCAGAGGGTATGGAGGCGAAGCTACCCCGGGCTGCATGACTCTTGACCTACAGCTGAGCTCAAGGACAGCGGGATGTGTACAAATGAGACATTAGTGTTTGAGGAGTTCTGCAATTCTCTTGCCAGCCGGCACGATGAACTGCTGTGTCATGCTGTTGTCTGTGGCCTTAGGTCAGTACGAAGAAGGGAGCGAAAAGACTGCTGCTCAAGTGTGTGGGGTCTGTGATAATCAGGCAAAAAGAACATAATGGAATTTAACATGAAATACATTTTCAAAGGTTATTTGTTTACTAGCTGGATAACAGATAAAACATGTACTTACAAACTAATGATTTGTTGTTAAACAGCCTTCTGCTCTCTCTAATTAAGACTCTGTCATAAAGGTGGGAATACATATACATATAGGAAGGATTAGTTCCCATTTCAGCGCTGCCTTTGGATGAACATGGATCAGATATACAATGAGAGCGAAGTCCAGACATTCAGACCTCTGAGAAATTGTCAGTCAAACTCAGCGGGATGAGGAGCTTCGCTCATGAATTTCTTTTGCCATCACAATCTAAAAATGTCTGAACCTTTTTGTGTTGACCGTCACATCTATTTTATTTGTAGCCCATAGCACATTTAAAGAACAGAAAGCGATTTAGTGACGGGCACGATTACATTCAAGGTCTACAAAAAACAGTTTTAAAATACAAGCTGAAATGTGTGTTTTGTTGTTTTAACTAAATATTAAAGAAAAGATTCATGTCATTAATCATGACTAGCTGGTCTCCCTTACATACGCTGCTTCTTTTTTTTTTTATCAGTATCTGTATCGGCAATACTGGCTGTGTATTGTAATACATATGCCCTTAATAATGAATTAAGTTGCTGCAATGTGATCGTGTGTGCATTTTTTTAAATACTTGACGCAACCCAAAGTGAACCAGCAACCTTAACTGTGTAATCCTCTACACCGCACACTTACACGTGGGGAAATTTTTAATGTTTTTCTGTACTTATCCCTCACAAATACACTAAAACCACTAGAACAAGAAATGAAGGGAACAATTATAAAGAACAGTATAACTCCAAACCAGTTAAACTTCAGGGACATCGATTCGTCCCCTTAAGACTCATAAACCATTGGTCGTTTTCCCTGCTTCGGTAACAGTGAAATGTTTAAATGAAATGTTGCGTGCCGGAGAGGCATTAGACAACGCCCCCTGGGCGAGGACTGAATGTTGCCTTTTTATTTATTTATCTTAAACAGTGTTTTAATATATGATAAACTGGTCACCTTAAATGCCTGTAAAACACTGTTAGCGTTTGGATGGCATGACCATCCCATTCACTGATGAATGTGTTACTGACTTGAAGCTCCAACCATTTATACAAACTATACAATGTGTACATTACACTCCATGTTTTCTCCACAATTTACAAACCAAACTGCAGATAACACTACAAGAAGTCCTTTTGTTAAAAATAATATTCAAGCATGTTACACTATATCAACAGCACAGATGTAAAATATTAAGAAAAAAATCTTTATTTAAAGGGAAAAAAAACAAAAAACAGTGTTTTCTTCTCCGTTAGCTTCGTAAAACCTGATAAATATTGTGGATTATTTCCTAAAGAGGGCATCACAGTCTTGAATGGTCCATCAGCCTGACTTGGGTGTGAAATCAGAAAGAAAGAAAAGAATATCAGAAAACTAAATGGCGAACTTGTTCCGGATGATTTCGCCGCCTTCCACTTCCATCTGCTCGTAAAGCCACTTCCTGTCGCAGCGGCACTCCACGCCGCATTTGCGAGATCCACATTCGGGGCAGGGGTAGAAGCAGCCCATGCAGTCCACATCCAAACAGTCACACAAGTCCTTGCCGTTGGAGAGCAGTCGGCCTTTGCTGTCGTACACTTTGTTTTTGGCTCCAATAGTCTGCCTGCGTGACACAAACACACAGCGTGTCACGTGTCGTCTTATACAACAATTACATCTGGTTGTCTTCAAAGATTTTCTCTTCTGATAAGTTTCCTTGATCATTTTTTTAAAGTGATCATAGCTAAACCATACTAAACCACCTCTTTATGAACCCAAGTTAAATCCTTTTTATGTCTGACAATGTCAATAATACTTATAAACCAGCCACACTTCCTTCTTTGAAACAGCGTAATGTCAGGAAAAGCCCGTCTTCTGTAGACACTTAGAGGTTAGTTACTTGGGGTTGGTCACTATATTTCAGTTTAATATACTCCAGGAATGACAGTCTTTGATTGATTGGTTGGTTGATTAAATGACTGATTAGATCGCACCAAATTCTAAGACCTACAGATGCCAGTTTAGCTACAATCCACATAAGAGCTCCCGGCCGCTGTGGCAAACCCCCTCCGACTCATCAATACACATGCTGGCAAATGAGAACGCAAATCTGAGGAACGTCACCAGCAGATGGTCTTAATTTAAGTTGGTTTTTTTAATGCGTTTCTTCTCCAACAGTCTGCTGAAGGGCACAATCACTTAAGCCAGAAAAGGAGAAAGTTATCCACTCGGGCATAATTTACTTTCACGTCTAATTAGCAAACTAAGTGCAAGAAAACAGTAAAAAAGAATTCATGATAAAAAAAAGAACTCCGTGTTTTAAAGTACACTTCACTGAAGAGCACAAACAAATGCTTCTACCATCAAATTCAGTGGTGACACTGTATGCCTGTATCTACTGAAAGATTTATTTTTTTTTTATTTAAAACTAAATTTGATCCCGGTCAGGGTTTGACTCTTAGCTCATTTTTTCAAAACAATCACAATGAATCCAGTGAACACGAGTATCTAAATCACTGCTTCCAAGGGCCTTCATTTCTTTCTGTGGAGGAAGTACCTATTTTAGGGGTCCTAAAATGCCCGAGTAAAGCAGACACTAGGCATAAATGTAAAAAGGCCTTATAAATGGCCTGAGGTTACATCTCTATTCAGAAGAGCATTTTAGCAGGTTTTAGACGAACACTGTTCATGCCACCGCATCTTTAAACACACATCACAGGATAATTTATAAAGGTTTCCCACGTGCGTACCAGAATCACCAGGAACTCTTATGGAAAATACGGACACTTTTACAAGACTACTACAGTTACAGTAAACAGATCTGGAGTTATCACATATTCTCCAATATTATATAATTTACCGAGAGAACCCACAAAAATGGGAAGAAGAACCGTGACAAAAAACAAACAAACAAACAAAACAGGATGTGAGCCTAGCTGTGACGTTTCAGCTTGCAAACATGCAAACACACGAGCGCATTAGCAGTAACACCAAACTGGGTCAGCAAGCATTTCCAAAAGGCATGAAAGTGGTCGATGTAAGCACAATAAAAGGTTTCATGCTTTAAAACAAATTTTTGTGGATGGACTCCAAGCATCTCTCACCTGTCTGACACCTGTTTTGCTCCTCGGCCACCTCGTCCACCCTGCAGCAATAACAATAACAAAGAAATATAGCTCATGCTGAGATAAATTAAGCCAAAAATATAATACACTTAATATTACATATAAAGATAACTGAGGAAAGGGAGTCGTGGCTGAATGACAGCTAAGAAACTGCTTTGTTCCAAATGATCCAGTGGCTTCTGGGTAATATTCTAACACCTCTGATGTTTTATCAAGATATCATGGCTTTGTTGCATTTATGTGACAGTCAAGACACTTTATTATTATTTGTGCATTTTAGATTTTTAAAAATAATTCAGCTTTTACACTGAAAAAAAAAAAAACTGGTATAATTCTTAAAAAAAATACTGCCGACCACCAGTAGACACACCTACGGTATCAATTTAAATCTCCGCGTCCCGTTCGCCCACCCACAGCACCCCATCGGCCTTTTACAGCTGAGGGGTAAAAAAGTGAGAACACAATACCCTCCCACAGTTTACACAATACTAACAGAGACACTCACCCTCATTCCTCCTCTTTTGTCTCTGCGAAGAGCAGCTTCTTTTGCTCTGTCTCTGTCTGCTTGGGTCGTCATCTGATTTGCGACATTTGTTTCCTTTAGGATCACCCCTCTTTTACGCAGCTCGATCTGTGGAATTTGCAGAGTTATCAAGTCAAACAAAGAAAGCAGAGTAGTCGGCTTAGAATAATCACGATCTTGTTGTGAGCCCGCACCTTTGAGGAATCCTGTCCTTGGATGAATATGGTGGGCACCGCATCTTCTCGGAGAAACTGTTTGCCATTGTAGTCCCTAAAGCAGCCTGGCCTAAAGTGCTCTGAGCAGAGGCAAGTGTTGGCAGTTGGGATGAAGTTTTTCATCCCAAGGCTGTGCACCCATTTGCTGGCAAGTTGAGGCTTGCTAAGAGGAAACCTGACACACAAGAAAGGAAAGAGAATTTATTTAATTCACGTACAAGATTTCAACCATCACCCCTGTTATGATAAAGACTGAGATTGCTGGTAAACTGTTAAGGTAGATACTGAACCCTGAGTTTCTCCCAATGTGTTTATCAGAGTGTAAATGTTAGCCCAACACTTTTCTTGACTTAAAACAAACATTTGGTGATTGACTACAGATGTGAAGAAGAAATTGTGGTTCAGCAAGAGTAGTTTGGCAGTATGGGGAGGCAGTCTACAAAGTACAGGAGCAAAAGCGAAGGTCATGCTTATGGTGTTGTTGGTCTGTCAGCCACAGAGAGGTGTGACACTCTAACATACAAAGAGCTGTACTGAAAACAAATGTTAGAAATCATGAAAAGTCTCCACTGCAGTTACTGGCTGTGCTTTTCATGTTGTATTTTTGGATCTTTAAATTTTTGTGGGGGGGGGGGGATTTCACAGTTCCACTAATATTTTCCAGCACCCTGTCAACCAATCAATCGTTCGTTTCAGCTACGTGCAGTCACAATCTCGGAGGACTGCACAGAAACGTGTAAGCAGACGGACACATTTGCAGGACCATAAATTACACTTGAGTATGACCAGTCATCATGTACAGTGCAAAGAGTCAGCACTGCCCTACTTAACAGAACTCCCTACAGTTTCCTCTCATCTTTTGCCAACTGAATAAGTTAAATGATAAGATAACATTCCTTTGGTAAAAGGCCAAAACCTCAAAACTCTGGTCTCCATTAAACTGTTTTATATGCAAGGAAATTTATGACTATGTATGACTACAAATCTGTAAACTGTGTCTTTGCTGAAAACATTCAAAGCAAATACTGATCGAGGCATCAATGAGTGACCACATTTATTACAGTAACATTTTATCAAGCTACCAAAATGTTGTCAAGTTACCTTTTATTCACTTCTGAAAGCCTTATTACATTACATGATTGCATTTACAATCGAAATTTGTTAAATAAATTAACATTTATTGGTCGTAAAGCTTTACAAGCATGTTACACGTTAAGCATGCCTTGATATATCAACACCGTGTACATGTACGTACACTTTAGCCATAAACAATTAGCTTTAAGTAGATACTTAATCGTTTTCCAGATTTTTCAAGCTCCGTTTTTCCTCGAAGGGAGAGTAATTTACCAGAAAAAGCCATTACGGTGTACCTATGTGGCGTCGTACTGCGGTGTGTAATGGTCAGCACCTTCACGTTTAGCGTTAGCTAACTCCGTGGAGCTAATTCTAAGCTAAACAAATGAAGCTTTTATTGCTTTGCTAATGTCCAAACTTCGTTTTAACGTTGCATTCAATCTTGAGGCCATTATAAAGCGCCTGAAAACACACGCACACCAACGCTGTGCAACAATACCGCTGCATGATAACGAGAAGCCTGAGCTCCTCCGCTGCACAGAAAGCTTACCTGTAAAATCTTATTTCTGACCCTTTGACGAACTTATTGTTGCATCCCGTTGCCGCACATATAACGGGCATAATGACTGTCTTTTTTTTTTTTTTTTTTTTTTCGTCTAAACTATATGACGAATGAAAAAACAAAACAACAGCAATTTACAAACTTCCTTTCGCCGTCTTCTTCGGCCAAACTACTCGTATTTCTGTTTAATCTTCCTGTTTCCCATTGGAAGAGTCTGCCCTCTTGCGGTGGTTCATAATATTCCCATTACACACGGGGTCGGCGGCAGACGGGATAGAAAACAAACTTTGACAGGGGGGTCATTCGGGTCAAGTCGCTTTAATATTCCAAATAAAATAAAATAAAAATTAAAAAACAATACACGCATATGTACTAAAAGTACAAATATCTGTCTTAGATTGCAAAGACAAAGCAGGAGAATAACGAGACAAACAGCAAAACCATTTTATGACAGCGAGTGCAGAATATCTTTAACAACACATTTCCCTTTGTTTTGCAATTTTCAATTAGGTGAACAGGCTGATGAATGACCTCTTATTCCAAAAGTCTGGCCCATCCGCGCTGTGTCCGCCTCAGTCATGTTGATTACCATGTTAACAAAAACATTAAAATTACACAATACAATACAACTTTTTTGTATAGCACATTTAAAACCAGTGGTACACCAAAGTGCTTTACAGTAATACAATAATTTAGAGAAAGGAAACATTACCAGGGAATAAATACACCAACAGGTGGCGAGCACTAATTAGCCGCAGTGCAGTAAAAATATGTAAAAGAGAATACAAACACAACTCCACTAGGAGATTATTCAGCAATCAGATATAATAAAATCATTAAAACAACATAAAAGAACATTTGAAGGATACAAACAATAACTAGGGAAGGCTTGGTTGAATAAATAGGTTGCCCTTTAATGACTTACGAGTGATACGGATGTTTTTCATTACAAAATTGGATGTATAAATGTTACTTATAAGTTGAAGTATATCAGCGGAATTAAGCTGAGGAGGCACAGTGACTTTATTAGGCATGTTGAACAGAGGCCTTTTCAAGTATGGTTGCAAAGCAAAATCCCCCAAAGATGGGTGCTCATTTAAAAGTTCAGTGGACCAGAAATAAAGCTTGGTGTACCGAGATGGATACTGAATACTTGATAACATCAGCTAGGGGACTTGTGGGTTATTTTACTGGTGTGATATGACCTTCACAGTCACAGCAGGTGGGCTCACAGGAAATCACAAATAAAATAAGTATAGAAAACATCAGGCACTGTTTTCACGCTCCTGCGCATCCTTGTGTCCTATTACAGATTTATTATGGGAAAAGGGGGGGGGGGGGGGGGGCAACACAG
>VUQR01017991.1:17169-53320 GCA_015108515.1 Hemichromis elongatus | reverse complement strand
GAAAGTTTAATAAAAAGGGAGAATAAAAGTATGTATAAAGTCTGTGATCCATTCAATTTCTGTAAAATGTACAGAAACAAACACCCTATTTGTTCACAGAGTCCTATACAGAGATCTGCATAAGCAGGAACATACTGTATAAAGTTGTACTATAAATTACAGCAGGCAACATATACAAACAGCAGGTTCCCTCTGAAAATTCATCTTCTTCTCCATCTTTAGGCTACTCCCTTTAGGGACCATCTGCCTCTGTCTCACCCTCCATCTATCCTCCTCTGTCACACCAACCTTCTGATGTCCTTCTTCACTACATATAAGAATCTTCTCTGGGGTCTTCTTCTTTTCATTCTGCCTGGCAGCTTCCTGTTCAACATCCTTTGTCCAATATATTCAGCATCCCTCCTCTGACATGTCAAAACCATCTCAGCCTTGTCTCTCGAACTTTGTCTCCAAACTGCTCAACCTGAGCTGTCCCTCTCACTTCTAATCTCATCCATTCCAGTCACTCCCAGAGAAGATCTGAACATCTTCAGCTCAGCCTCCTGTCTTTTTGTGAGCACCATCTCCAAACTATACGTCGTATCACATCTCATTACCGTGTTATAAACTTTCCCGCTCTTCTGTCAATAGGTTTCCTGTGAAACTGACATTTAGTAATTTGCTTAGCTGTTAATTTGTCACAGTTTGCAGCATCAGCAACAAAGGCACATGTTACATTATTAAAATAATTTTGTCATGTCGAGGGTCCAAATTGGACCAATAATTTTATTTTAGTTGACTGTGAAATCAGGAATAAATTCCAAAAGCACAAAAGAGGAAAAAATGGGGAGAGTAAATATTATTTTAGCATAATTTAAACAACTTTTATTTTGTTGTTGGTGGTGGTGGTGGGGGGAGGGGGGATTCTGTATGTAAGTAAATCAGTTGCACCTAGATAAAATTTATATATAACTAAAATATACTTTTTTCTGTGTTATAAAATGACATAATTCTAAAAGTGGGCCCTGTAGCCGAATAATGTGCTGGGGGTTTGCGCGCCTGTAAGACCAAATCCGGGATAGACAAAGCCCCCGCCTCCGGCCCCTCTGCCTGATGAAACCTGCTTCCTGCTGCGACAGCCGGAGCCGGAGCTCCCCGGGGCCGCTGGATCACATGATAGAACGACGCTGGCTAGCGAGCTAACATGTTAGCTTATGTTGTTAAAGCCCTTGCCAGGAATCGTACACGGACGCAGTAGCCCGACTAAAAAGCGGTCCCAAAGTCCTGAAGTCCTTGGTGAGTGTAAAAAACGCAGCTCTGTGTCATTTCTAAACGTTTTTATTGACCCAGAGACGTTAACTTAGCCAAGCTAGCTAAGTTAAACTTGTTTATAGGAAGTTCGTTTAGTGTGTAGGGCTTCTCGGCTAACGTTAACGATACTGGCCTTGTTTGGCTCGACCAAGAAGCTAATCTCATCTAAACACCTGTTTTTTTGTTTTAATAGCAGTGTCTGAAGGCATCTTTACCGTTCAACTTATGTCGACGTAAGCTGGCTAATGTTTACAAGCCGAACTTGAGGCTAGCTGTGTGCGTTTGTTTGTTACTACTTAAGTGGCATTAAGCTTGGTTAACTAACTAACTAACTAACTAAGCTAATGTTAGCAGCAAATCTGCGGTCAAAGCGGTCACATCATGGTATACCGGTACTGTCAAAACGATACTTGTCATACGTGTTAAGAGTTTTCACTTGCACTTTCAAGTGCTCCTATTATGGTTGCAAAGGGCGACAAAACCCCCCCAAAAACTAAAGGTACTACTGCTAAAGCTACTTTAGCTTGACAAGCCAGGCAGGCTGTTTGCTCCCTCATCCCTATATGTGTTTGTTTTCAGTGTGAAAACCCTTTAATGTACCTGCCCCACCCGTAGAGGTGGTTTCACTTGTTTTTCCTGACAAGAGGTGTGTGGGCGTGTGCAGAGCTGACATCTGTTGCACCTGCTATCACAGCGGAGTGCCTCACATCTTTATCATATCTTTATCCTATCTTTATCATTTAGTTCGGTGACCTGACTTAATTCCCAACACGGCTCCACCAAAGATTAATCAGAAGACAAGTCTCAAAGCTAAAGAAGTGAAAACATCTGGGTGGATCTGCAAGTGAATACACTTCTTCTATTCTTCTTCCGCCACGTTGTGTGTGTGTGTGTGTGTGTTTGTCTGGGAACATTGATTGGTTGTGGAACCTGTGATCCTTGAAAGCACTGACTCTTTCCTTTCACACCAAGATGTTGCTGAGTGCAGTAATCCATTTTTGCTTCACCATAAAGAGTTGCATCCGTTGTTACTCTGAGACTCTGAGAAAGGGATGTTTCCCAGTTCTAGGCATGCTCTTTTCAGACACTGGATTTGCACCTTCTCACGCCGCATTTTCTGAAAAGAGTTTTCTCACATTCACTGTAACCCACCAGTCTGGCTGCTGACACGCACAGTAATTTGAATCTTTCTCAGCAGCTTTGTTTGCAAATTACTTCTCAGTTCGCAATCACTGAAGACTCAGAAAGCCCATAATGAGCACAGACATTTTTATTAGGTTTTTACCTTTAATATGACTAAATGAACAATTTGATTTCTAAATTGCCACTATTTAGTTAACTGACTGGCACATGCAAAAGTACTAGTTGCTAAATAATCTCACAAGATTTTTATAAAAGCCTATTTTTGACTATAATTTTTATTTGGCCCCCAAATTCTTTATTAAAGAGCAGACTGATGTTTGACTTGCTGAAGTGTAAACAGAGAACGGGTCCTTTCTTTGTTTTGGATGCTGAGGTATAAAAGGTTACCATGACCAGACCAGGTACAAATCATTATAAGGACTACATTTTTTTTTTGTTTTTATTATAGGTTTGTTACAGTATATAACTTGTTACTGATGCGTGATTTTAGAGTTGCATCGATTCTTTTCTTTCTTCTTTTTTTTTTTTGTTTGTGCTCTCGTGTAATTTCCAGCAGTCGGTGAAAACATGGTCAAAGGTGACTGACTGATAAGTTGCAGGGGACATTGGACTTTATCTGTGAGACGAGAGCAGGGATGACTTAAGGTCACACGCAGATAGGAATTGTTACAGCAAATGAGTGTTAATTGAGGCAGGAGAACATGATGCCCTTGATTATCGTACATTTTAACGAGTAAATCAACCAAGCTTAGACTTGTGCGACCAGAATAATTCAATTCAATTCAGTTTTATTTATATAGCGCCAGATCACAACAACAGTTGCCTCAAGGCGCTTTATATTATACAATAGTACATACAGAGAAAACCCAACAATCATATGACCCCCTATGAGCAAGCACTTTGGAGACGATGGGAAGGAAAAACTCCCTTTTAACAGGAAGAAACCTCCGGCAGAACCAGGCTCAGGGAGGGGCGGCCATCTGCTGCGACCGGTTGGGGTGAAGAAGAAAAATGGGGGAGAGTAACACATCATAATTGACATATTCTGAATATCGCATTTGCTTCAAACCTCAAACCCCCAGGTTAGGCTTGTTTTTTCTTGATGAAATGACCCAGAATTGGATAAGTGGAAGAAAACGTATAGCTGAGTCATAATTCACCAAAAATTATTTTTTCTCATAAGCTGCACGGTATTTTTATGAGGAAGGTTTGGGAGGGTGACAGACAGGACGAGTAGATGCTATGTTTTGACAGAACTGGAGAAAAATGGATTAACAACCTTGTAAAGATTAAAAATGGGTGCCTCTAATACTTGAAGAAAAAGGATCGAACACCACAACCCTGTGTGCTTTTAAGAGCTGTGCAAATGACCAATAGTAACCTATGGTGTTCCCTCTTTCACCTCCCTCCCTCCTCCCCTTTCTCTGTGTGTTTTCCCTCCTGTCTCCCATAGGGCATTGTAGGAAGGGACTTGTCTTCTTTCGTACTTGCCCTCTTCGAGATATCGAGTCATTAAACTTCTGCCCAACAAGTCACAGGGGTTTTGGCATCCTTTTAAGGATCATCAGGCAAGCTAGTCCTTAGCATCACCGCAGAGATATCAGCAGGCTGAGGTTGTGGACTTAAATGGGCAAGATGGATAGGCGATAAATAAGACACCAGATTCTGAGGTAAGGTCATTCCACCACTGTGCCCGTCACAGTCAGTCTCGCGGTACAATTCTAGCTATCTGGGGCTTTGAGTCAAAGTGTCGTTGACCCTCGTTGTTCGTTGTCATCAAACCAAAACTGCATTTTCAGCGAGGAAACTATTAAGTTCTAAAAATTGAAAGTAAATGCCTGCATGCTTTAAAAGGCAAACTTGATGTTACTCATACATAGCCTAATTTTAGTACCATTAGCCAATGTGGTGTTACAGTCACAACCGCTATCATGGAAATGTTACCAAGGCCTCTTCATGCCAACAGATGTTTTGTGTTCGTTATCTTTTATCTTAACCGTTAGAAACAGTAACATTTTACTGGTTTCTCTGGGTATGTAAAAACTTATCAGTGAGGCTAGGCTCATTACTGCCATAGTAGCCGTGTTCTTTGTTTCATTTTATTACATGCTTTCTCTTTAATTTTTGAACGGACATAACCTGAGTAGAGTTACGTAATTTCAGTCACATATAGTCAAAGTTATCTGTCTTTCTTTATCTTGTTGGAAACATGGAGAACTTTAAAATGCACAGAGTCCTTATGATACTTGTATGGAAAAGTACTAATGTTACACTCACAAGTACTGATGTTAATACATAGTTATACCAACTAGAACAACAACATGCATTTGGATTTTTTTTTTTTTTATTGTTATGAAATCTTGCAGGAGAGGTTGCCCAGTCCTTAACACCATTTATGAAGCAGGTGCTTTGCAGAGTAACTGGTTTTTGAGGTTGCAATGCCACAGAAAGGACCTGTGTCATTTGGGGGTCAAATATGTGAAATACAATGAGTTTCCATAAACGTAATACCTATGTCTTTTATGCTCATTACTTTCTGGCTGTAGTAGAGCTTTACAGTTGTTATTCCAGTCACCGAGCAAGTTGCATCAAATACAGTAGTTTAAGTTGTCAGGTATGTCATTCATTGTTTTCTGTTACAACAGGCTAATTGGTTAGTTATGCACTACATTTGTGTTGAGGAGAGCAGACTAAATAGTGTCCTTAATCTAAGGCAGTAAAGTTCAAAATATCACCTACTGCAGCCTTTGAAGTGAACCCACAGTGACCGAAGACTTGCTTTAAAAACATTTCCAAAAAAAAAGATTATAATACTTTTTTTTAATTGTAGCGTTGAATATTGAACTGCATTGGGTGTGCAGACAGAATACAGTTCTGTATCATGCTATGTGGCAAGGATATTAGAAAATATAACTCAGCCCTCATTTCCAAACTTGCTTGTTTCTTGTAGGCTGGTTAGGAACAGCCAAATAGCCTCCTGCTGATTCAGTTTCCTGAAATGTATCCACATGTGGCACATGACACGCTTTCGTTTCTGCTTTTACATCCAGTTGGCTTTGCTGTATGCACATCTTTATGGGCAGGTCCTGGGTGGCCAAAACAAAAAAAGGCCACTCGGATCTATTTTAATTCTTTCTAAGAACTGTTTTATGCTGCGTAACAGCGTAAGAATCCACTTGTCATCGATATCTTCCAACCACATCCTTATTTTTTAAATTACACACCCAACCAAGAGGAGGTTTCAAGAGTATTACGTGTGTTTCTCACACTTGACTGTTCTGTAACTCTGTAGCAAAGCTCTACCAAAGTCTCTGACACTTAAGTATGTTTCAGGAGGGTGCTAACATGTCTGTGAAACGCTTTTTATTTAGAAATGCTTTGTAGCCACAAAGGCTGACCACATGGGTTGCATAGAGGCAGACTGTATATTTAAAGAGGACAATACATTTCGTGAAATTAAATCTGTCATCAGATCAGACAAAACAGTCTTTTTTGTTTTTAGTCTGCATTGAGACCCGTAAGCTGTCCTTGTCCAGTCTAAGGGGGCTCTTGCCCATATTTACTGGTAGCATCCAAGGAAAAACCTTGCTTGGGAGGATTTTGTAGCGATAGTAACGTTTAGCATAATGTCCCGTTCTTTTTATTTCACAGGTAGATGTTGATTTCGGAATGACAAGCTGCTGTGCAGAAGATGTCCACGCTGTCTGTGACTGATATCCCAGATGTTGGTCATGGTAAGAGGAACGATCTCTGTCACACATGTTAGTCCAAAGTGAGAGATTTACCTGAGCAGGAGCCGATTCTTCCGATACGTCTCATTGTTAGATTATGCACCTATATGAAGTACTTACTCGACATGCTAAGAGTGGGTTTAAATGATGGTTTTTAAATTGTATTATCTTTTTATTTTTATGGGGAAAGAGCCCCAAAACAAATACCTTAATTTCTAATAAATCAACAAATAGTACTAAAATAATTTAGTGAAATAATAAGGAACAAAAACAAATCTATTTATGTAGCTCATCTTTTATAATCTTAAGTTACTGTGGAAGTCTTTGTAGCATACCTCAGCCATTTACAGTTGTAATAGCCTCTCCTTTCCTGCTCTCACCTCATACGCATGTGTTTCAAATATGAAGATGAGCTGCCAAAAGACAGATGAAGTGTAATTTTAGTCATTTTAAATACAATAAAAACTTCCAAATAAGTTTTGGATCAAAAATAACTCGAGTGACGGTGAGTAAAGGGCAGAGACACACTGACGTTTGAACTTTTTAGTCGTGACATCTCAGACACACCCAGAGTTTGCAGTTAAAGTAAAAAGCTTTTGGCTTAGGAAGTGCTGTTGGCTTCCTTCATGGTCTACCAGCTCTACCGTTCTGAGTCAGAACTGGGTAGATGCTGGATTCAAAATTCATCAATTACCCTTGAATCTGTGATTTTTGCATCATGTTATATATGTTTTTATGAACATGGCTGTTTATGTCAGACAAGTGTCAAAATAAAGATAAAGATGAGTGGAAGAGCCTCGAACGATGATTATTGTTTTCGCTGTGTTTGTCTCTTCTCTCTCAGATGAGAGTAAGGTGTTTGATGGGGCCTCTGAGCTGCAGCTGGACTGCATGGTTGAGGAAAGCAGTGGAAGTACCACAATGAAGCATGACGGCCTGCTGTCATTGACCGACCTCTCCCACCCAGACGATTTCCCCATCCCCCCTCATAATGGCCCCTCGCTGGCTGAGATGAGCAGCCCGCTGCCAGTAGAACCAAATGACATTAAGCTAGACCCAGCTGCAGGTGACACATCTGCAAGCACAGGTGAGGGGGGGAGGGGGAGGCGGAAGGATCCATGCATGTTTTAAAAGTTTGTTTCAGCAAACCTGCATTAATTACATTGTATTTAAGTGAAAAAAGGGCACATGCTCTTCTGTGAGGTGCTTATTAAGAATTGGAGGGTGGGAAAAACAGTGTCTGTGTATTCGTCACTGTTGTGAGTAGTTGAGTGAAAAACAGGACCTAGTTGTTCAATAGTAAAATTACAGAAAGGCATGACTAAACTTGCCCATCTCAGTTATGGCTGTTTGTACTGCAAGTGGAGTGACAACTTCCACAGACCAGTATAACCAGTACTATTTCCTGCTGATCTCTTGATCTTAGGCATTCTTATTCTGTAGTTTGGCCTTTATGACGATTCAGTGATGTTGAGTGTGTTTTTTTTCTGTTCTATTTTAGTTTAGATACAAAGCCAAGAAGTAACCATCGTTTCTCCAAAAGAGTATAAATAACAGACTGCTACTGAGAAACCATCTAAAATAAACCCAGATCATTTTCTTGAGTTGACATTGGTGTCATGTCTCTTTCATTTGTGTGTAGATGGTCAGCCAGTGAAAAGAAAGAAGGGGCCTGCTCCAAAGATGCTGGGCAACGAGGTGTGCAGTGTCTGTGGCGACAAGGCCTCTGGTTTCCACTACAACGTGTTGAGCTGTGAGGGCTGCAAGGGCTTTTTCCGGCGCAGCGTCATTAAAAGTGCCCAGTACTCCTGCAAGAACAATGGCCGCTGCGAAATGGACATGTACATGCGCCGCAAGTGCCAGCAGTGCCGCCTGCGCAAGTGTCGGGAGGCGGGGATGCTGGAGCAGTGTGAGTGTCTGTACGCCAAATGAATCACAGATGAAGAAAACTTGCAAACCCACATGCAATGTTGGCATGTGGGTATCTAGCCAGAGTGCAAATCGTGACAATCAAAAGAAACTCTTTTTTAATTAGCTTGAGCTTTAGTCAGGATGTGCGTCCTCTTTTGACCTTTAGGTGTACTTTCTGAGGAGCAAATTAGACTGAAAAAGCTGAAGAAGCAGCAGGAGGAGGAAACGGCCCGAACGTCCACAGTGGTCACACCCACCCCACCACAGGAAGCAGCCGCGCTGGATCCACAGCAGCAGGAGATGATTCAGAAGCTGGTGGCCATGCAAAAGCAATGCAACAAGAGGTCTTTCCTTGACCGACCAAAAGTGACGGTAGGTGCTTCAGAAGGGCAGCAGGTTTAGAGATAATGTGTCAAATGCTGAGATGGGTTTGTTTCACACAGTCAGATTTACATCACTACTGTATATTTACTGTTAATGCGTTCCAGCCATGGCCACAGAGTCAGGATCTGCAGAATCGAGAAGTGCGGCAGCAGCGATTCGCTCACTTCACTGAGCTGGCAATCATGTCAGTCCAAGAGATTGTGGATTTTGCGAAGCAGCTTCCTGGTTTCCTTGAGCTCACAAGAGAAGACCAGATTGCTCTACTGAAGACATCTACTATTGAGGTCTGTGCCAGAAATGTGACTTTTGTTAAATTGGATCCGTTATACTAACTGAGGAGGGATCTAACTTTTAATTTCCTCTTTTATGAGCAGATTTAAGATGCCTCATTATGAGCCCATTTTCTTTGGATCGGCTGTCCATTGCTTGATTTTTAACTCAGCCCCTCCAAGTATAGCCACCTTGTTGTCTCGCCTCCGTGAATAATCCAAAACCGAAATCTAAACATACTAAAAATACTTTATTTTTCATTTTGGCAACCATTCTGTGCTTCAGAGGTGGGAGTAAACTCAAGTGCAAGTCTCAAATCTGAACTGTTAAATATCAAGCAAGCAAACCCCAAGTAACTACAGTGAGAATCAAACACGTCAGATTGGATCAGAAAAAATTCTGCCGATCTTCCGGTTCAGTTGTTTTCAGCGTTACTAGAAATTGTTTCAGCCGACAGTCTTATACGCCTTCTGATCTAGTATTCGGTGTTTTGTGGCAGTGACAAACTCGCAGCAGAGCACAGTGCACTGAAATAGTAATATGATCGGTATGTTTCTGAAAGGAAAAAACATTTAATAGTATCTACTGATGACTACAGTATACTTTAACACTGCTTATGATGAACAAACCCAAAAGTACTTACCACAGCAAATTTGGTGTAAAAGAAGAGCAACTAATGACTAATAATAAGATAAATATTGTGAGCCAAATCGTTTCTGCCTTTGATTAATAACTGTGAAACTGTAGTCTACACACTAACTATTAAATATGCATTGTAATATTGCAACAAATAGTTTGTGTTCCCTTTTGAGTAAGTCCAAAAGTTAAAGGCTGCTGTAGTTAAAAGACAAAACAAAGATGTTTTCGTCTTTCTCAGATTATGCTGCTTGAGACGTCTCGGCGATACAACCCTGCCATCGACAGCATTACATTTCTGAAGGACTTCAGTTATAATAAGGAGGATTTCGCCAAAGCAGGTTCATTTGTACATTTCTATAATTGTTTTTATTACTTAACCAGAGTGTGTGCATTTCTGTCAGAATCCAAATGTCTTTACGTTGATTATGATGACAAAATTTAAGTGCAGTACTTATATTGTTAAAAAGGAGAAATAATATACACAAAATTCAGCACGTGTTCGCCGGTCTCTGCATTCACCTTATTGCACCGGTCCCATTAGTAATCATTAAACACTGCTTTAATTGCATCTTATGCTTTAACGGTTGTATCGTGTGCCTTATAGCAGACACTCAGGGATGTATGTTTCTATATGTTCCCTTACTGTGAAAATGCTGAAATCCACAGCGTGCAGTTGGAAGTGTATTTCTGTTTGTAACATGACCTTTTATTTTCTTCCTGCTCTCTGCACTCTCACCACCTCAGGGCTTCAGTTTGAGTTCATCAACCCCATCTTTGAGTTTTCAAAAGGTATGAATGACCTGCACCTGGACGAGGCCGAATATGCCCTGCTCATTGCTATCAACATCTTTTCTGCAGGTCAGAATTCATGAACTACACATCCTTCTCATAGTGAAACTGCTTTGACTACTAATCCTTCCCTGTTTAGTTCTGAGGGAGAAATGTTTGCATTTGCAGATTGAGCCCCCCCACCCCACCCCACCCCAGAAGGCTTTCCTCAAATTTTACCAAAGTAGATCTTTTTTTTTTTTCTCCATAAACAAACAGGAGACATTAATGTGTGGTGTGTGTGTGTGTTTGTGTGTATTTGCTTTCAGATCGGCCAAACGTGCAGGATCATGATCTGGTGGAGCGGCTGCAACAGCCCTATGTGGATGCACTGCGCTCTTATATCATGATTAAGAGACCAAATGTAAGCACCCAGATGTATCTGTAGCTTTTTCTCTCGTTACCGACTGAACGTCAGTATAACCAGGCTGTCGTCATCACAACAAGCACATTAGGTCATGGCTAAGGTCATATTGTTTTGTTGAGACTTGTAGGGGGCTTGAACTGTTAGAAGAGCAGTTGTGTGCTGGATAAAGCTGCGTGGTGAAAGGAACCAAATGTAGACCGCATATTGTTATCTGAAAACAGCAACAATTGTACATTATCAGCCGAGTTGATAATGTGTTTGTGTTTCCACACACATATTGTGAAGTGATCGTGTGTTTGCAAGGCATTTTGGAAACTGTTCATTTATTTTCAAATAACATTCCTCAGGATCACTTGATGTTCCCCCGCATGCTGATGAAGCTGGTGAGCCTTCGTACACTAAGCAGCGTCCACTCGGAGCAGGTTTTTGCCCTTCGCCTCCAGGACAAGAAGCTTCCCCCGCTGCTATCTGAAATCTGGGACGTCAACGAGTGACTGCAAACCTGATGTCACACTCCGTGGCTTTGTTAGGACAGACATGGCATCCAGCAAGATCACGGACTCCTTTCTGCCGATCTTGTCAAGGACTGGTTGTTTTCTTTTTCATGGGAAAGGGAGAGCAACGCTGCCCTTTGCTCTCAGACTGCTATACGGCTTTGTGTTCCTGAGAGGAACATGAACGCCTAGTTTTCTTTGAACCTTGCTTTTTTTTTTTTTCTTCTTCCATGTAGATACTGACGTGATTGTGGTTAAATACCAGCATTCGGCTCTTCAGCCAGTTATCTCTGATTTAATATTTGTTGAACGTTTTGTCAATCTTTAGTGCGGTTTTTATCCTTTTCTTCTAACAATAATAATCAACAGGAACTGAGCAGGTCTTGGCTGTGGCTGTTTCAAATGTCAGGATTACAGTCGCACATTCAGTTAAAATGGTGAAATTTGCATTTGGTTAAATTATAGGCCACTCGGTTGACATGTGATATACAATGTAATTGGCAACAAATAGTTTTTTTTGTTCCCTTTGGAGTAAGTACAAAAGTTAAAGGCTGGTGTAGTTGCTCAGGTAAAGTAATGTGAAGTAGACCTCTGAGAACCGGAGGCTTCTTTAATATCTGTTAGTTTAATAGATTGAGTTTAGTTTTTCCAGATGAATAAGGGACCTTTTTGGTCATTTATAGAAGCCCATTACAGGTCATGTAAATTGTATATTTATTTACATTAAAACTAAAAAATGCAAAGCTTATCCTTAAGATTGTACAATCACATGCTAACGCACAAGAAAGTACAACTCTACTAGGTGACTAGTAGGCTGGGCCCTTCACAGGAAACGGTGTGTTTTGTTTTATCACTCAGTGCAATGGTTCCCTGACATGTAGGTGGTGCTGTCCTTTAAAATGCAAGGAAAGATGAAACTTCAGTTTGGCAAAGTCAGTCTGCCACGTCTCTGAGCCGTTTTTGTTTCCCCCAATGAATAAACTTTCCTCTCAAAGTTGCATTCACAAGAAAATGGAAAGTATTGGCTGATTAACACCATCTCTGTAACTGTGTAAGTGAAATGTTCTTTTGTGATTTCGCTCTACTATTTAAAAGCGTAACAAATGTTCGAGCAGAAAAGGAGATGTTTTGTGATGTTATATTTTTTTATAATCAACTACGTAACTAATACGGAGGACAATAAATGTCAAGCTGAATTTCTAGTTAGAAAGCTAACTTGATCTAAAGGTCTATAATAGTGTGAGTATCTTCCTTGGACGGATACTCAACATCAACAGCTTTAACCGGTCAGATTTTGGGAAAACCTCACTAAAAACATGTACCAAAATCTCTATTAACAGGGAGCAGGAATCAACAGGAAGGAGCTACTTTACTACAGAGATCTAAATGTTTTTCTTACTGCTGTGTTTCCCATGCCTTGTCCTGTGCGGTGTAACATTGAAATGCTGCATAATGGATGATAAAGGACTGCCAATGGAAATCTATAATTGTGAAGTCTTGTTTTCTCTTCCTGTGTTGAGTGAAGACGGCTGTAAACTAGGACAGTTTAATGGCTTTGCAGTCTGTTTTACAATAATTTAATTACCTCTCTAGCCATCACAAGATGTCAGCGTTAGGTTTCTCAATAACTGTAGATGTAAAATGCAGTTTACTGTGCCCTAACAAACAACTTCTGCTATTTCAACCTGCAGGTCCAACTATGGGACTCCAGAATCATGTTTTTTATCCTTTTTTTTTTTTTGTTTGTTTTTAAACTTTATCGCCATATTGACCAACATGTCTGTATTGTATAATATTAGCTTAAATTGATTACCTCTCCCATGTTCAGCTCATGCTTTTAATAAAATCGGCTTTGTTTATTAAAGTGTTCCTGTGAACGACCATGCACAGCATCGGGAACCCCAAAATTAACGATATTATTTTCCACTTTTTTTTTTTTTTTGCTGCCTGTGACATGTTATGATGTCTTGTGTGAAAATGATATATCGATATATTAAATTAATGACAACTCTAGTGATGGTAAATAAAAAATAAAAAAAATAGTAATGATAATAATTAATTGGTGAATATAACTTCCTAGTTTGTATTTGCAGTTGACATCGTCTATGACGTGACATCTATGACAACTTGACTTTCATGTTTCACTATGCTGATTAAATGATCTGATGATACAATCCTTTGGCCTGGTTCATGCATCTCTGACCAAGCTGGATGAAAACTGATTTTAAAATGTCTCACACGGCCTAACGATAAGAAAATGTGTAAAGCGGTGAACACCACTTAATGGTTGGCTGAATAAATGCAAACGCTTGTCCAGCCACGTTCCTTACAGTATTCACAGTGGGGCGTTCATAAGATGTTGGAATAACTGTGAAAACACTAGTGCCCGCATTTTCTTCCTTAATAGGTCCTTGGGGGGGGGGAACGTCTAACAAAAGGCCGTCCTTAAGGGTTTGTTCCTGCCAGGAGAAGAATGCAGCATCGGCTAATATCAGGAAGCAAACTGTAGCGATGCCCATTTTTTCATTCTGTAGGCACAGAAACGATGGCGGTGTCCTGGCATTTCTTAACATGTGCTATATCAAACCTTCTGTCTGCCTCCTTAAATTTTTTATTTTAGATATATTCTAAATAATACAACATATTTAGTTATAGATTTGGATTTTTGGACCTTTGGGTCCATTTTTTTTGTTTGTTTGTTTGTAATTGAAGTTTTTATTATACGTTTGTTTGCCTAAACATACAACACAGCAAACCTAACATTTAACAAAAGATATTTGCACTGCCAAGTAAAATCCATCAATCTCAGCCAAAAACACGTCCCCATGATTTGTCAAAACCTTCCATATTGGCACTAATCCTAGCCAATCATGTTTCATATGACACATTTTCAGCATCTTTTCTTCCCACCTATTATATTCTGGAGGAGATGGTTCCTTCCACACACTGAGAGTCACTCAGGCCACTGCAATCCCCCACCCCACCCACCTTTATAACCACAAAATAATATTTTGAAACCCCAGGTAACACAGACCGATCCCCTAAGAATGGAACGACCCTGGAATGACATGATGCTGATTTGTACCAATTTATCTCATAACCTGACAACCTTGAATATGACTCAACGCATGTAAACAGTACTAGTAAAGATTGCATGGGATATATTCTAAATATTTCATCATATTTAGTTAGTACTGATGCAGGAGTGTTTAACCAAACCGGTGAAATGCTTATGCAAAACCTTCCTTTGGGTCCCTTTTTAACAAAATGTGAATTTTTGTATTTTGGGTTTTGGTTTGATGCTTGCAGGGCCTAAAATAGCTTCTGTGATATTACTATTGATTCTCCACCTTATCCCTTGGTTGTATACTATTTTGGTTCACAGAGGGAACGTGAATAACTTTATTATTTTTCCTTGTGTGCTTACTATATTTAAAGAGCAACAGCTATTTTTTGTGCACACAGGTTCTTAGCTCATCCTGAGCCACGAGCTTATGCCATGGTGTCCATCCACAGTAGTGTTGTATGTCAGATTTTAGTGAAACTTGCACTTAGTGATCACCTGATGGGCCTTTACCCCAAAATATCTTGAGGTCAAGGACACGTTTGCTGTTTTACAACGAATGACCTGCTAATTGTAATGGATTGAGAGACGGATGGGACGCTATTTCAGTGAACTTCTAGTTCGTCTTGAGTGGATCTTCGAGCCTTTTTATGTTGCTGACCTCGCAGTTGTTTTCTTTCTGATTGAACCAAACCGTTGATTTGGTTAAGGCTTTGATCTTTGATGTTTCATTTTCAAGAACACGTGCTGAGGGTTCAAAGCAAGAGCTTTAAAATGCAAACTCCTCTTTTAGCACACATTTTAATTATTTATGCAGAAGTCCGCATTTTGAACTGATTTTAATAGAATACAGATTTTTTTAAACCAACGTCTCAAATTTTATTATTTATTATTAATTAAGCTGTCATATTTTTTCTGTACTGTTGATGCTCTGTACAGTTGGGAGACATGCCCAGGTTCGCTGACAGATTATTCAGCACTACTGCTTTAGAGTCACCATGAAATATTTTGTCATCAGGTTAGCTGATTGAAGAAACTTTTGGGGGTATTTGGCGCATATTTCACTTAAAAAAAAAAACTAAATTTGCTTTAAAGCAAACAGCCCACTAAAATTCACAAGTTAATATTTATTTGGATGACTTTTAATCACTTTCTGATAGCTTTTAGGACATTGTAACTTTAGTTAATTATAAATAATGCAAGGGTGGAAGGCTCATCAAAAACGAAATACGGGGACCCATATGGCTCTGGCCGGTCCTGCTGCGCGATAAAACGCAGTAAAATGGCAAAAATCGTTTTCTGGAGTGAACCAACGGTAACGACACCCAGATGGGAGCATTAGGTGGGTTTTGTCCGTTTTGTCTAGTCGCTTCCGTTAGTTCGGGCTCTCAGTATGCGGAACTCCCTGCAGGCTTCTAGTGCTGCTGCTGCTGATGATGAGGAGGAGGAGGATGTTGTGAGGGCAGGTTGTAACTGACCGAGCCACACGTTTCACTGAGCAGGCAGGCGGACACATATTTCGCATCATTTATTATGTTCCGGGACAATCAAACGGAGTGGGTAACCTTTTCAACGGTTGTCCGCACTCGATGTTTTCAATGATAAAAGAGCAAATAGGACTGAATTCTGACAAACATCGTTGCCTCTCCGCCGTGACCGAGGAGAGCACCCACCATCCAGGCCGTCATCGGCAGCTGGCTGGCTTGGCAGCGAACATTAGCGGCTAACCGGCTAGCATAGGTAAGGTTATCCCCATTAACGTCTGTGCTCTGTGAACGCATTCGGGGCATGTGTGTCGTGTTTTCTCAACAGTGTCATTGCGTTTGTTACGTTTGACAGGCGTACTGTGTATGAGACTAACGTACTGGTGGTAGCTAGGCAGCTTGCTAGCTAGCTAGCTTGCTAATCCACTCGTGACGTAGGAAAGCATACGGCTAGCAGAGGAGAGGTGAAAAGATGCTTCCTTGGTGCTAATGTTTAGGACGAATCAAAGACAGAAAACCTGCTTTAAATTTGTATCCATATAAGTAATATAAAAAAACGAAAAAGGAAAAAAAAAGAGAGCACTACCACCTTCTACCAAAGACGGTTGTATCTGAGCTGGGAGGCGCTGACATTGCCTTATCACATTTCTTGTAAGTGCTATGTTTGTTAATGTTGCCTTCCTCTTGGCGTACGTCCTCACCATGGCTAATCTCAACTGGTTCCAGTAAAATTTAGACTACACACCCAGACAGGCTAGTCATGCGGGATTTGTGCTCTGCATTCGCAACCCGTGATGGTTTTCTGTTGAAATAGTGTGCCATTGTGAAGTCCGTCATCACGCCTGAAGCATTGCTTAGCAGTTGCATTATCTGACACAATGTTAAGATGAGCTTGCGACATAAACCTTGGGCTTTAACGTGCGAAAACATGTGGACGGTTTCATCATCGAAGAAAGGAAAAGTATTTTTTTTGTCATGTGGATACTTAGTATTATAATATGTACAGAATTGTGAGATATTTGTCAACATATTTTTAATAGAGCCGATCTGAGGGTGACTGGGACATAATGTCCAATGGATAACCATACAGAGCTTTTTTTTATTTACTGTGATAACCGCATGGCTTTATTGATGTGACGACATTTAGCTGAATGGGCACAGAATAAACCCAGGCTTTATCTAGACTTCACCGCTAAAATAGCTATAATATTGAACCAAAATTTTAAGGAAACATGATTATTTTGTGCTTTTTGCAATAAAATTAGTGAATATGTGTTAATGTGATGTTTCTGTTTATGGAAGCATTTGTTTCAGTGTTTGGGTGAATGACAGTGTGCTAAAAGGCATTGCAAATGTAGAACATTGTGGTCCCACAGGCAGGCCAGTATTTCCTGCTGGTGACAGGTATGGATTGGCTCAGGGAATCTGGCAACTTCTGTTGTCCGTTTTCGGGGTGCTGAGGTGAACTGCAACGAGATCCCTGAAGTCTCCGGTCCTCATTGGACACATTCGTTTTGGGTGGATTTTTTTTTAACCTTCACCAATAAAGTTTTAACATAACCGAAGAGCTAGCCTTCATTCTTAATAATGACAAGATTATTTGCTTGTAAAATTGTGTTAAAGTGTGAGTTAAATAGTGCAATCAATGTCCATACACTAGCTCCAGTCAATAAGTGGTTGTCTTTTCCATTTACCAAAACTCTTGACTATCCCCTTAATTGATGATGGGTTAAAATTTGATTTGAATCTCAAAGCCTCTGGGGAAAAATGTAAAAATAGACTGATCACAAATGGTTTCTGTGGACAAATATAGTTTATTATACACTGGAGCTTTTAGGCTGGGGGAGTCATCCGGGTGATAATGAAATTCAGCTTGGGTTATAAGATATTATGAAACAAACATCGGTATGTAACATGTTGTTTAACCAAAGTAAGGCGTGAGTGTCCTTGTTTTTTTTTAAATGCACATTGAACTAACCTTTGCCATTCTATTGCAAAAAAAGCTTGGAACCTGATTCAAATGAAGCTAGTCTTCGTCACACCTTGCAATGCAAATTATTTGCACATAGTTATTTTCCTACAGTCAAACATAACTGAACACCATAAATGTGTTGGCTATTTCATTTTTGTGACCACAATTTTAAGGTGTAGAAACATGGCCGGTCACCAAGCATATATTAAGATCTTATATAAACACTTATTCCTTGTAGGCTATGAGAGGCAGGGAACCAAAATATATCAATACTGGTCCAGTTGTTAAACACTGTACCCTTGGTTCAATAAAGTGATGATTTAAAAGTGAGAATGCATTGAATAATATCTACACATTATCCCTGGCTTGTTTGTGTGGCCTTGCTGACCTGATCGATTTCAGTAGCATTCTCTGTTTGTACTTACTGCTGTTTACTGTGGCTGCCAGTAAATGTTAACCATGTTGGAGGTCCATGAATCATATCTGTCTCCTATCCATGCTTACATAACAAGTGACTGCTTGCCTGCAGGCCACTTTAAAGAGATTCATCTGTTGTGTTAATGTACATCATTATCTAGCTTTTGAAGATTGTTATAATGTTGTGACAGTTCTTTATTCCAGGTTTTTAGAGATAGGAAAAGGGGATCAGTACAACGCTCAGTAATTAAAGACAATCAGTGAAGTGGCACAGTCCTGCCATCCTTATCTAAAAATAATGTTGTGAGCCAGTATCTCTGCGCTGGATGAGTCTGCCTGCAGCGCTACTGCTTCATAAAACAGCCATTTTGGCTTAGTACCAGGAAGCTTTCAGGCTGCCAGACCTGTGTATGGGTTCATTTTCCTGATGGTTTCATGAGATAAAAAGGGTTACTTTGTATTCTCTATAGACCTGTTGAATCGTCCCTTTTTGTAGTTCTTTGCTGTGACAAGGTTTATGCTGTTGCCGCTATCCAACCTTGTAGAAGTTGTTCCATGTATTTTATTATTTTTTTTTAAAGCTTAAACTGAAAAGATTATTTTTTTTTTATTTTAAACCGGCATTTTAGAGCAACTTTACTCATTAATGTTGGGTGACAGTTTACTTTTCCTTTCTTGTACATCAGTGTGCAAACGTCAGTAGAGGGCTGTCAGGCTTTTAGGGTATTTGAATAACTTTTCCAAGTGTGATGAGTGTGGACATGTTTCATCCCAGTCGACGGGCCTGTTTGAACTGGATTTTGTGTGGCTCCTCACATCAAACGCTTTTGCATTTAACAGTGTGGTGAAAGTTCACATGTAAACACTGTCAAGCTTATTATTAAGTATATGTTGTAGCTTAAGAGTCAGTGTTTTAATACTGTAGTTTCAGTGAAATGGTTTATGCTCCATTTCAGATTTACATAAAATAAAAAAAAATAAAAAAATAAAAACAGACCTTTTTAGCATGCATCAAGATTACTCTAATTCTAATGGTTTGTGTCCCTCTGTGAGCAGCTTCCCTGCTCAGACGTGGAGCTATTAGACATAATTGCACCTATAATGCGTCTGAAGCCTTGTGTAATAATGTCCGCTGGACACAGCTGTGTCACGCACTGGTAGTTCTGTGGCTGAGGGGGTTAATGACCACCTTTGTCTCAATGTGTGACTATCGTGTCCCACTCATGGTTTACATGGAGTCCATTTGTCTGCCCTGTTATCATTGTGTGTCTGGTCTATTTCTACCACACAGGCCCGCATATTAAAACACGATATCCACATCAGCATTTATGTATGTTTGACACAGATTCATTTTAAGCATTTTGTGTGGTGTCACATCACATTGAAGGTCGCTGCGGGTTTAATGTTCATAGGCGAAAACCTTTTTTTCTAGCAGATATAGTCTCGGACAGCTCTTTCTAATGTGTTGAGCATCTAAACAGAAATGCAAGTGTAAATGAGTCTTTAGGGGGGCAATGGGCTTCCTGTTTGAAGAAAGAGTCAGCTTAGGTCAGAAGTTTTTTCTATAGTTGAAGCTACCCAGTCTATAACATGTAACTAGTCCAAACGCCCTGGGAAAACAACAAAACAACACAGGTTCTGTTAGACATAGGATATACTGCTTCTCATATGTGATGGAGTAGATGCAATCATGTTGTTTAATTGAAAAACAACTCCTGGACCTGCAGTGAAATTGCCATATTTTCATAGATGTGCACACATTTTTGTTAATTGATGCTTGTTAGACTTTAGTACTTTATCCTTCAGCCCTACTGAATCAGGTCTTTTTTTTATTTAAAGTTTGGATCTTTTTTGCAGTAATTGCACTGATAGAGGTGTGGTCATTGTAAGATTATCTTAGGCTTTTAGAAAGGAATTCTATTCTTAGCTTTTCAGTGGGAATGCATCAATGATGCAGTATGAAGCACGGGCTAAATTTAAAGCTCCTTCAGCTTATCAGTTGTTGGATAATAGCCTGTAAGTGACAGTGAGAAACTGCTCTGTGTTCTGGGTGTTTGTGTTTCAGGGTGGGGTTTCAGTAGCATGGCCTCCTGCAGTGTTTGTTAGTTTTAGAGTAAACGCTGTTTGGCATGGCATGATATCTCACGTAGGTCACGTTACTGTGGTTTTGTTTTTTTCCATATAGCTCATGTGAACATTAGCAGTTATGGTGTTTTCCTCTGAGGTGTTTTAGGCCTCAGATTTTGCTGCTTATTCCAAATAAAAAGCAGAGCAGAAATTTTTAATGTTTAATAATGTTTAATGGTTTGGGAGAAATGTCTTGCGAAACAGATACTTCAGACTGTAGTTTTTCTGTGGCCACATTATACTTTTTTGAGTTAAATGTCAGCATGTTAGTTTTGCTCTGATTATATTAAGACTGAAAAGTTACAAGCCAAAAGGTTGAGTTCATTGGTTACACGTGTAAGTGCTTTCCACGAGGCTTGTGGTAATTGTGTCATAAATGGTAACCATGTTTCTTAGCTTACATCAAAAACAACATGTTTGGCAAGTTTGTGGTGTCGTTTGTAAAATTCAAATGATTGTAAAATGATGATTATAAGAAGTTAGATAAATATGTGTCCATTGCTTGGTGGTTGCAAGACAACATGATGATGTTGTACTATATGATGCATGAGTGAAGTTTAGTGCAAATAAATTAGATGTTACTGTTGTGAAATAAAAACGATTCAGTGCTTTTCCAAGGCATTTAAAAAAAGGTTATCTGAGCTTGTCGCTAGGTGATTGCAAGGCGATGTGATGACATCATCATAATAAGTATTGATAAGAGCTGTCAGGGGCCTAAGATGTGGTTGTGTGCCAAGGCTGGTTGCTTAACTCCTGATCCCGGTGAAGGAGGCGTTGCGAGACAAAGAATTCAGTACGCAGATTTTGTACGTTATAGAAGATGAGTGAGTTCCTCTACAAAGCAGATCATATATTATTGCTGAAAATGGCACGAAATGACATTACTGTGGGGATGTTAAATTGGGTTTCAGAAAAGTCTTAAGAAATAAGCTAAACATAATCTCGGCCCTGACTTGTTTTGTCTTTAGTGGCCAATGCGTTACGCATTACGTTTACAAGAGGAGAGCCAGAGCGTGCGCACCTGTTTGTAAAGCTGCTCATGTTAAATTTACTCTCACTAAAGCAGCTCAACTAATATTTTGATGTGGCGTTGTAATCGTGTCAGGGAATGCAGCTAAATTGTAGTCATGCACTGTATGTTGCCTTAATATGGATGTTAAGTTGTCTGCTGTCACTGTAAGGCAAATAGACTGGAGCTACAAGTGGCTTCTGGGTGTTTAATAGCCATCTGTAGAGGTGCTGGTTTAGTTTGCTGGACAAAGTCCAAGCTGTGAAGTGTGCTCATTCCACCAAGGGCCCTAAGCTGCTTACTTACCTCTCCTTACCCTCCAACAAAAACAACCAGGCAGCACATTAATGTCAACTCTAAAGTGCAACAAGTCATATTTTCTAATATGTTTAGAGGAATTCTTTACTTATGTCTATGTAAATTTAACCCAAAGTTAGAATTTTTTTTTCTTTTTTACTATCCAACAATTTTCTCTACTGCTTTTTGTGTTTTTTCTTCCTCTGTCATCCTGTAAACACAAATTCCACACACCGTTTTTGCATTTTGTGTCTTTGTTTATTTTATGTATTAATAGTATATGTATGTATATGTCCTGTGAAATATGGTAATATCAGAAAACATTTCATCGTCTTGGGTATTTGTTATTTGTTTTAATATCACAAGGACAGAACAATACAGTTCTTTGTCTACTATTTAACTGAAAAGGCTCCAAAGTCTTTGTTCCACCTTAAAACCACCTCCACCTCTGTTGTGTGGGGTTGAAAACCTTCTGAAGAGTTGGTGTTGGTAACAAAGGCAGAGCTGAGTGGATTTATTCTTCATTATAGTCTTTGACATTTACCAAAAAGTCACAACTATACATCATAAAACCCAATTTGACCCCATTTTGTAACTCTGAAAAATTATGCTGCTGTTTGGTATTATCCAGTGTGTGGGCCAGGTGCTTTATAATGTGCACACACAAGCTTATTTTACTGCGGTCATAGAAAAATACAATAATATATATTTTCTTCTTCTTTGTGTGTTACAGATTGGACCCAGTCTTTATTTTATTTATGTTTTTTTGGAACCATCATAATGATAGTAAAGGAGCTGGGTTTCAAATATACACCTGAGCTTTCTCACTTGTGATGGAAAGGAACCCTTAACTCAAGAGGCGACGTATATCCTGGATGCTGTGACATACAGGACATGGTCAGTCCAACATGGAGAAAAAGAAAATGTGCCCCCGCCTTCTCGACTACTTGGTAGTGGTCGGAGCAAGGTAAGCCCCTTAATGCGATCTTAATACTTAAGCAGACATGGCACCTACTACCTTGAACTTTGGTGTTGTAGGAGTAGATTTTCTTCTCTAGTGTCTTGACATATAATAGGCATACAGAATAGACCGTCTGGTTTTTATGTCATCCTCTATTTTTACCCTGTTGCAAATTATCAGCACTTCTGAATGCACTCGTGGACTGTTTGAAGGTTTATGGAAAACTGCAACCTTGAAATTTAATGATTTCACAGCTTATGTTTTTGCTTTGGAGTTTATACAACAGCTCAACTTTTAGAAAAATGAAGAAAAGTCGTATATTGTTTCAAGCATATTGACAGTAGGCAGTAAAAGTATTGACATAACACTGAAATCAGACGGGACTCAGTCACTGTGTGTGTCTGTTTTGAGGATTTAAGTGTGTAACAGCAATTTCCCAGTTGTTATTTAATGGAATGGTTGTTGCCTCATACTTCTTTTGCCCAGATTTCATAAACAGGTCAAACACTTTAGCTTGAAATGCTAAATTGGTTACACATTTGCCTCTGTAACCACAGAAACACCATCAAGGCTTTGTTAGATGTTTTTGATTGAACTGTGTGGTTTCCATTTCTTCCTTTATGAAATGTGTTGTTCCTTTTATGTATATTCATATTAAAGGGAGCCTGTTACATTCATGACTACCTCAGTCACTCTGCTAGATTAGCATTAGTTATTTCATAACTGTATCTTTTAGTGGGCATTGGTGCAGCCCCGCAGTTCATACACTGTCTGAAACAAGCTGTTTAGCATGTTTCCTTCTCCCCCGCAAGCCAGCTTTATTCTTATTGGCTGTCATTAAATAAAAAGAGGGTCCCTACAAAGTAGGTGACGGTGAGAGTACAGAAACATTGTGTTCTCATGTTTGCTGCCGCTCACATTTGACACATTTGTAAATTTTGATCATGTTTCATGTAATGGATTTTAGGCTCCCAACTTAACATGTGATGGGAACTCGATGTCAGTTGCATCAGGAGTGAATTGTAATGAGCTCAAAGAAAACATTAAGCAAAAAAAAAAACATAATTCTGGGCACTGCTGACACATTTTTTGCCATCTAACCTCCAGGCAACCTACTAGTGACAGTGTGGCCCAGACCCCTCAGCTTCTCCGACGCTATCCACTAGAGGACCACCAAGACTTTCCGCTTCCACCAGACGTGGTGTTCTTCTGCCAACCGGAGGGCTGCCTGAGTATACGCCAGCGCAGGGTCAGCCTTCGTGATGACTCCTCTTTCGTTTTCACCCTGACTGACAAGGACTCAGGAATCACTCGCTACGGAATCTGCGTCAACTTCTACCGTTCCTTTCAGCGAGGACATCATCGCACTCGAGGAGACAAGAGCAGTCACGCTGAGGCAGCAGAACAGGCAACAGAGACCACAAGTGAAGGCTCTGATAGTGGCGGGGGTGGAGTTCCGCACCGTGTGGTTTCTCCACCCAAGAATGCAGAGTCAGTACCTCCGCCTACGTCTGGAGAAGAGGGTGGACAGCAAGGTGCTGAGCAAAATGCCGGCAAGTCCCCACAGCACAAACGGAGTGCTGCTAAGGTGGCAGCCAGGAACCGCAACAGCACACTGACCTCTCTGTGCATACTCAGCCATTACCCCTTCTTCTCCACCTTCAGGGAATGCTTATATATTCTAAAGAGGCTAGTGGACTGCTGCAGTCAAAGGTTAACACAACGGGCGGGGCTTCCTCGTGCCACTCAGAGGTGAGGCTTCAGATTGCATGGAATAATGCAAATACAAGTTGCCCTCTTTTATTCAATACTAAGTTAGATGACAAGATCTCATAATCAGAGACCAGAGAGAAATCATTTGTAAAGATTTTACTTTCGTCGCATCAACTTTTAGCACCCATAATAATCACTACATTGTTTATTCCATCAAAAGTTTTGTTTTGTTGACTGTAACCCTGCAGAGGTAGCAGTTGGCAGATGATACATCTGTTCATGCCCACCTGTTAATGATGTAAAAAGAGCAATTAGTGCTCTTTTAAAGCACACTTTCAGTTAAATTCAACTCACTTGAATTTTTCTTGCGCAAGTTTTTTAATAATATCTGTGCATTTGATGCAAATTAATAACCATTCATGCAGATTATTATTTCACTTTAAATTCTAAAGGCTGGAAAGTTTGCCAAATTTTTTTTTTCAGTGTTCCTGCTGATGTTTTCTGCAGTGCCCACTCTTTTGTTTCTACTCCCGTCTGCTTCTTCCGTCGTCCACCTGTTAGCTGTATGTTTGTGTTTCACAATTAATACAGGAGCCTTTGTCTGTGGTGCTGCGCAGTTTTGAGGGCCATCTGTAGCGCGTGTCTTGTTCTCACAGTATGCTTTATGCTTTCAAGCTCCACCTCAATGATAAATAATGCCAAACAAAATATCCACGGTGAATTTAACCGACTTTGTTTTGAGTGGTTTGTTTTACAATCCTTATTATTTCAGGGACATTTGGGGAAAATTCTTAAGAATAACAGTTGTTGCATAATTGTGGAGCATTTTGTGTGTACACCTAAGCTTGACAGCGTATTCGTGGGAAAACGAGGGGTCAGTGTTTTCATAAACTACAAAGCAATTTAGTGTTAGGACACCGCTCGACACTTCACCACCATCTGTTCAACTGTCATATGCACTCTTCCTCATGTGCTGCAGAGAATACTGAGAGGAAGGCAAACAATTTGGTTTGAGTGCACTACACTGAACAAATAATGTGACTGCCCACTTTGCCAAATTACTATAATAAACTGTATAAAAATTTTCATAGCAGCAGATATTTCACAAAGTCTATCTGTTCTATGAAAGGGTGAAAATAAGGCTGTACAGTTAAGCAAATTTTAGTTTTGTTCATGTTTTTTTTTGTTTCTCACAGCTAAATAAATATGATCTCGCAATATTGAACACCAAGGGAAAGCAAATTGAGTGACCCCTTAATCAGCTCTTGACCACCTGGCTGCATGTGCCAACCACAGCTGTTCCCTCACTGTGTAGCTTAATGTTTCCTGGACTAGCCAGGACAAGTAACAGTGCGTTTAAAGACAGATGTGCAATAAAAATGAACAAGTAGGTGAAGACCTTTTTCCCTATAGACAGATCATCAGCTGGTGTTTGGAAATACATGTCAACCAAGAACAATACATATGCAAAGACTGCTATATACTTGGGTTTGCGCTAAACCTTGATTGATATATTGGCTGGCCAGTATTATTGTCCATTGTTAGCCATTTGCTGATGTGTCAGTAGATAATTTTCATTTATTGGCCTATAAATGACAATTTAAATATGCCATTTATTTTTTTTGCCTGCATCATAATGTTACGTTAGTAAGGATTCTACACACAAGAAAGAAATGCTAAAGAAATCTGTTTATATCCTGTACCTGAAAGACAAAAGGTATTGGCTGATGTATTGGATTTTTACACCAAATATTGTTATTGGTATCTGTCTTAAAGATCCTGCGTTGGTCAGGTTCTAGTCTAGATAGCAAAGCAATTAACTTGTTCAGCTCCAAGAAAAGACTCCACTCATGGATTATAATGACCGTACGGAGGCCAAGAAAAGCAATGCAGTGTTTGTTAACATGAATTGTCCAACATCAACTCAGACGTCCATAAAAGTGATCCTGTACAGTGTGTCAGCGTCCAGCTTACAAAGATACACTGAGATCACCAATGTAATCACATTCCACTTGGCTAAATATACACAGTGAGTAGCAAAAGCTACAGGAGAAGGGTGAACCAGACTAGTGATACTGGGGAAATGTAGAAGGATCTCACAGATCACAAAATATTTTGATTATCAGAATTGCAGCACAGTGTATGAATGTTGCATATAGGTGTGAAGGCAGTGTAATGTTTAAATGACTGCAATTGTCACTAAAATCAATAAATAATTGTGATCTCGTTAGTGATCAAAGTAATTATATGAATCATTTTGGCCATAATCATGAATGCCCAGGTTAAAATATTACCCAGAGAGGGAAAACAAAAAAGGTGTGCAGGCTCTCAATTGGATACCCCCAATGTAGCTATTAATATGATAAAAGGGGATTTATCACTCTGTTTTGCTTATTAGACTTGACACAAATTGCTGATCATGTTTCGATTTTCTTAATTAAGCGTGAAGGGTAATTAATTCATATTTAATTTAGCCTGCAGAGTACTCACAGCTGTACCCTGTATTTGATGATGGTGGCGTGATGTGGCAGTGTTTTTCGGTGCTCTTTGGGTTGTTCTGTTGCCATGGGTGACTTAATAGATTGCAAATTTTGATTGACAAAGTGCTAATTATGCTGTCACTTCACAAGAGCTTATTCATTGAACGATTGTTATTTATAGCTGTTAAACTAGCGCAGCTTTTCCCGTCTTCTCTAAAAGGGACTGTTGGAAAGTCTAGCAGCCAGTTAAGCTCATACCTTGGCATTTTTTTTTCTTTGATAAAACGCCGCACTTATCAGTAATGTGGAAGTATGGTTTCTCTGACAAGCTCAAAAAGCCGAAGGCTGAACAGACCTAAGAATCTCTCTTTTCCCCCTGACATGGTTGGTTGAAATGTGGTGTTGAAGTGACAAAGAAGAAGTAGAGTCATCACATAATGACTGCGAGCATTTTCTGCTATGGCGCCTCTGACAGATTGAGGTCTCTGCCTGCCTGTGGGTAGCAGCTGCAGTTGGTGGGAGAGATCCAAACAGCTAATCATTTACCTCCCTCACTCTTTGCCACACGCATAAGTATGCACTTTAGAAAGGGTAGTAACACTTCGTTCGTAGAGGGTTTTCACATTAATATAGCACCAACTACTTAAGAGCCTGTTGTGCATTTGTCTCATTTGCTCATCACATTGGGGATTTCACTGGTTATTTGTTCAGGTTTTATTTGTAGCTGTCTGCAGCAGTAAAATGAACTGATTTCATCAAATCTATTTTTAATTTTAAAATAACCGTGGACTTGTATCAAAGTATGTATTAGAGTCCTCTGCTTGTCACAGAAATTTGTCATGTTTTTCAATAAGTCTACACACTGACATAGTATGTATTTTGAAAAAAGGGTAATATTTTTCCTTACTGCCCAAACAGATTATTTTTCCTCCCCAGCGAGCTGAGATATCATCAGTTCCACTATGATGATGCATTTCAATGTTTGTCTCAGCCTTTTTCTCGGTTGTGTCACAGCGCATACGTAATAAAAAAAAAAAAAGAAGTTTATCTCACTGTATATTCATGATAATAAACTATTAATAAGAATCTTTAAATGCACATTAATTTCTCACACTTGGTTCGTGTCCTTCCCAGGGACACCATGTGGCGGGTGTTTACCGGTGCGTTGTCGGTGGAAGAGAAAGGCAGCCAGCTGCTGGCCGACCTGCGGGAGATCGAATCCTGGGTGTACCGGTTGCTGCGCTCACCAGTGCCAGTGGCGGGTCAGAGACGTGTGGATGTGGAAGTGCTGCCCCATGAGCTCAAAAGGCCACTCACCTTTGCCCTACCTGACAACTCTCGCTTCTCCATGGTTGATTTCCCCCTGCACCTGCCCTTAGAGCTGTTGGGTGTGGATGCCTGTCTTCAGGTCCTCAGCTGTGTCCTATTAGAGCACAAAGTAAGGACAGGCAGAGGTGTCCTGCCTCTCATTATATTCTTTTGTGTTTTGTGCATATTTATAAAAGGATGTGGATTTTTTCTTTTCTTTTTTTAAGCTGCGGTCAGATTTTGATGATTTGATGATTTTAGAAGTGAAACGTACAAGCAAGGCTATATTTAGTCTGATTGTTCAGTGGTTTCCTCGGGAGTCCAGCTGCATGTTTGTTCTTTTTTTCCCCAAAGACTTTGTGAGAAATGTCCTGAGCGACATTTATAACACATTTTCTGATGTTAGCTCATTAAGCCATTTACTGCAGTGTGGACAGAGCACTGTGGGTAAAAACAAAAGTGTTAATAGTTTATAATAGAGAGGAAAGACTCTGTCATCTTGTATTTTTAACACTAGAGTCATTATGGTAGATGTAACAGGACTCTCAGTTTAACTGATTTTGATGTAGTGTTACTCTCTGACACTGATACATGGGCTCATTTGCAACAAAATCAAACCTACGCTTGAGTCAAACCGCTGAAAGACCGTTATGTTGGATAAATGCTGGACTTTTTTCTCAACTTTACTGTCACCCTGTGTCGAGCAGCTATGCGGTTCTCAAGACATTCTCTCTATTCCTAAAGTTATTCCACGTTATAGAAATTTTGCAAGAAACGTTCAGTTAGTTTTTTTTTTTTTTAAAATATTGCTCTTAAATTAAGATTTTGTGGATTTTAATTATGAATAAAAATGGAATATGGCTTCAAAATCACGGTCAAATCACACATCACAAACTGTCGAGCGGTGAGAACATATCTGGGTGGTGAGAACCAACTAAATCTAAAATCGTTTGCATTCTAATGCTCACTTTTGCATGTTGTGTTTTTTTTGTTGTTGTTGTTTTTTTCCCCAGGTCATTCTTCAATCCCGAGATTACAATGCTTTGTCTATGAGCGTCATGGCCTTTGTGGCCATGATTTACCCACTGGAGTACATGTTCCCAGTCATTCCCTTACTGCCAACATGTATGGCCTCAGCTGAACAGGTGAAACTTAGTGTTTGTAACTGATGCATGTTAAATAAATATGTCATTTCTCTCTATATGTGTATGTTTAAAAGGAAAAAAAAAACTTTTTTGTTTTTTAAAGTTATGTTTTTTTGTATTATCATAACAGTTTTACCTAACTGAACATTTTTTCTTCCATTGGCAGCTCCTTCTTGCTCCTACTCCCTACATTATAGGTGTACCAGCCAGCTTCTTCCTCTACAAATCTGATTTCAAAATGCCAGACGATATTTGGCTTGTTGACCTTGACAGCAGCAAGGTCTGTTTGACGACAGCTCCTTCTCATCTTGGATTGTCTGTTTTATTATAACGACTTTTATTATAAAGACTGCTATGTTTGCCTTCAGGTTATAGCGCCTACCAATGCAGAGCTTCTACCACCTCTTCCAGAGCCTGAAGCAGGCGAGCTTAAGAAACATCTGAAACAGGTAGTGTATGCGATTTGTTTTGATTACTCTTAAATTTTTATGACTACAAATTTTCCTGATTCTGCTCAACTGTGGCAGCCAGAGATTTGCCCCAAAGATAGTGGGACTCCTAGCATATACATGAGCATTTCACAGAGAAATTTCTGGAACGCAGGTACTTCTCTGGACCATTAAAGTTTAATCCCATGATTGCTAGCTAATCCCATTCTTGTATGAATGTAAAACTTGTCTTTCAGCAATGTGAAGAGTAGGGGCTTCCTTCTTCATCAAAGTTGTATGTACTGTAGATGAGTGTGGGGGCATTTGAAACTGGTTTTGTAGTGCACTAACATAAACAAATTTGTCTTTTTCCCCTCTGTTTTCTGTGCATGCTCTAGCTTTTGGAGGTAAAATCAGATGCTTGGTCGCTGCTACCCAACATAAATACTTAGTATTACTGGTAGCAACTAACTTGGCCTCTACTTGATTATCTTACATCATAATCTGGTTCTGATTCATGGAAGCACATGTCACAATATCCTCTCACATCTAATATATTATCTAATATATATTTAAAATATTTAAGCTACCAATATGTAATAATACATATTGTGCTCATTTGCCAGGGAACGTTTGCTATGGCTAATTCTTAGATGTCATTAGCTGCTGATAGTCAGAATACCACGCATCCTTATTTTCTAATTTATATTATTAGTCATTTAGAGTTTACTTTTTTCCTCTCCTATTTGAACAGCTACACTATCACTATTCCAAAAGATTTATTATTAACTTTTTAATTATATGTTTAATATGGGGTATGAACAGCAATAAATCCCATAATCCTATTTAATGAAGTTGTTTTGTAGGCAATATCAGATCATGATCATTAATCATCAATCAACTACTACTAATGATAATAATAACCTTATGTATTGATTTTGTATCTTAAATTCATAGATTTGAGAAATTATATTATGATTTGTGTCTTATTACCATGACATTGATATTTCATTTTTCATCAGAACTATTGTGTCACCCTTGCGTTCGTAAACAAACACAGACCTTTTCTCATGTGCTTTTTCAAACATCCAGTTAAAATCTTTGCACACACTTATTTAGTTCATTCTGCCTTGAATCAGAGCCAGTCTATTAGCTGTGTGTGGTTAGCATCTCTTTCCCTGTGTGCGGGCGTGTGAGCGAGCTGCTTGTGTGTACTTGTAGGAGTGTGCGAGGCTCAGTATAGCTGTTGTGTATCTGGAAACAAGTTCACAGTGTTAATATGAGCAATGGAGAAAATGTCACTAAATCTGGTTGGAGTGATCTGAAGACTTTGATGCCATAGCAGAGTGCTACTGATGCTATAGTCTCTGAAAATACTTGCACTTGACCTTTGGATTACCTGGTTATAACAGGCACCATATTTTTTTGTGTACTTTTCCAAGGCTGGTTGTATTATTACAACTTACCTGACATTTCTTAAGGATTAGAAGTTAATATAATGCTTACATTTTGCTACAGGTGCTTTATTGTGCAAGTATTTTTTTTTTTATTCGTGAAAAGATCTGCAGTTTTCTGTGTGTCATTACCACTCCATTGTAACCACTGGTTTGTCCCAGCTGGTCACCATGGATGTCCTTCATGTATCTTGTAGTGGCTGGATTTTGTAGGTGAATTCTATTATTTGGTCATGTTATTTTTTTTTTTTTTTTTTCTTTTTTTTTTTTTTTTTTTTTTTTTTTTTTTTTTTCTTTATGTTTTTTTTTTTTGTTTTCTGTTTGTCTTTCACATCAAACATAAAAGCATTTCCATTTTTCATCTTTCTCTGTCTCTCTTGCTCTGACTTTGTCACATGTCACTGTCACTCAGTTCTCTTGCTCTCCAGGCTGTTCATTACTTTTTCAAAACGGGCACAAATGAATATTTTCTTATCTCCTTTCTTCAGTAAAAACATAGAATTGAAAATGGAAATGACAAAAGAGGAAAGCCTGTCTGTCGTTGCGCAAAAAAAAATCAAGAGGAACCTTTTCCCTCGTGATCTTATATATATTTAAATCAGAAATATTTTTTTATTTCCTGTCAGCAAAAAAAATAAATAAAAAAAATCCAATAAATAGGGAACTGCTGTTGAAAGGAGACAAAGAAAAGAAAAGGGAAAGGGCTACAGTGGTAACCCTTCCGTCATGTGCTGTTCCAGTGTCAGTCACGAAGTTGTCATCCCAGGCCTTCATGTGATTCTCCTCGCATCTCTCTTATCCCCTTCCTAGTGTCTGGTTAGGTTGACCGTGATCACCCAAAAGCAGATCTTCTCCTCTGAGAATAAGGTTACTCATTTCTCCTCCTGTGGAATGTGTCATGCCCCCTGCACGGATATCTTCTGTCTCACATTATTTTTGCTTGTCACTTCTACTTGTTTCCTATTTTCAAGAACAAAAATGCATAACAGCGTCACAGAATGTTGCAAACCAGTGTTTTGATACACTGCTTAGCTCTGGCTTGAGCATGACTGAATGTGCGTGCATCTAATCTTGGCATCAGTGAGTATTCTCGTAATGAAAACAAGATCCTGTATGATGAAGCTGATCACTTTGACAAAGTTAACGTTCATCCAGGCGCAGCAACTAAATGTTCCATTATGCTAAGCTAAACATTGACTCTTGAGTCTGCAGCAGTCCCCTCAAAGCAAACTTAATCCCTCCTCTGCTCCTCCTACTTCAAAGTGACGCACCCACTGCAGGCATCAACATATGGAAACCTCGTCCTTCAGCTGCCTTAAGTAATGTAATGGGGTGGGACTCTGGTATATAATCTAATGTTAGCAAAGTGCTAAGCAGCAGAATTGCTTCCATAACTTAACCATTGGCTCTTCAATCAAAGTCCTTTTTGTCTCAATTTCAGCTGCCAGTCTGTCCAATTTAAGTAAAGAAATGTATTTTCCAACTAAATGTTGATGCCAAATGTGGGTGTGGTCCATCAGACTGTTGTGTTTTTTTTTAATTCAGAGCCACTGCAGTGTTTGTAATTGATGTCACCGGTACCTCTTCTAGGCTTTGACCAGCATGAGTTTGAATACCCAACCAATTCTCAACCTGGAGAAGTTTCAGGAAGGTCAGGAGATGCCCCTGCTCCCACCTGGTCGAGATAAGGCTTCACCGTCCTCCACCGAATTCAACCCTCTAATTTATGGCAATGATGTCGATTCTGTGGACGTAGCTACCAGGCAAGCATTGAATGTCTCCATCTGTTAACTGTCAGGGTTTATCAGCATTTGTCTCAGCTTCTGTTAACACTGAATTCACACTGATCATAAAAATAAAATTAAATAAATTAAAACTTCTTTGCTTTGCAGGGTGGCCATGGTACGGTTTTTCAACTCTCCAAATGTTCTTCAGGGGTTCCAGATGCACACTCGCACTTTGCGGCTCTTCCCGCGGCCGGTGGTTGCTTTTCAGTCGACGTCTTTTCTTGCATCTCGGCCAAGACGCTCTAACTTTTCAGACAAGCTTTCTCACACCCAGGCCGTAGAGTTCTATGGAGAGTGGGCTCTCAATCCCACAAACCTTGCCTTTCAGAGGATCCATAACAGTAAGACTCATTAAAGATTGTAATAGGTTGTCTTTTATGTGAGTATAGGTCACAGAATTTTTGTTGAACTCTGTTGAACATCTCTTTAGATGTGTTTGACCCCTCCTTAATTGGTGACAAGCCCAAGTGGTATGCACATCAGCTGCAGCCAGTGGTCTACAGAGTATATGATGGAAGCTCCCAACTGGTCGAGGCTATGGCTGGCCCGCTGGAGGATGAAGGCAATGATTCTGACCCCACAGACAGGTAGGATTAAACCAAGGTCTAATCCAGCTCAGTCTTCTATCTGGGTTTTGGTGTAATTCTGCCGTTTACTTGGATATTTTCACCTTGATTGCTGTTGGTAGTGATAAATTCAATCTGTTGCAGCGGCAGTGACAGCGAGGCTTACGACGACTCCAGCTCATCCTATTCCTCACTTGGAGACCTAGTGAGTGAGATGATTCAAGGTGACATCCAGGGAGATACACCAAGTATGTGGGTTTCTTATCCAGTGATCCACATTGACCGTATTCATAGCATTTCCTGTGTTGTAATATTTAACTTTATTGTCTCAGGCTTGGACCCGCCTACCCATGCTGCACTGGGAGATGCTAGTGAGGTTGAGTTTCAAGACTTCCATGACTTCAGGGAAGGGCATGGCCCTGAAGGCCCACCCAGTGGGGACGGACCTGCTGAACCTTCTGATGGACAGCCTCTTCGCTCAAGCTCTAGCACAACTGCAAGCTCAAGCCCCAGCACAATCATCGGGGGGGTCAACCATGTATGTGATCTTACCACTTAATTTCAAGATTAAATAGACTTGTGTAAGCTGGTCCCTTTAACCTTCTTTTCTTTGCTTTTGGATGAACTAAATCGCCTTTTTTTTGATGATAAGTGTGTGGAAACCCTCTTTATCTGCTGATTGTGTATTTTTTTTTCAACAGGATAGTTTTGCATATTAAGGAACATTTACAGAATTCCTATCATATGTGTTTTCATGTTTTTTAGGAGCAAGGGGAAGTACCTGAAATTGAGGCATCGGCAAGTGCTGCTTTACAGAACCCTGTGCCCGGATTGGCCAATCAACCATTCCTCAGACCCGCAGCTGATGCTGGTCTGGTGGAGCATACCAACAAAAAGCAAGAGTATGACAACCCATACTTTGAGCCTCAGTATGGCTTCCCCTCAGAGGATGACCCTGATGCAGAAGAGCAAGTGGAATCATACACCCCTCGATTCAACCAGAACCTCAATGGCAACAAGTGTGTTAAGCTTGTTCATCACTTGAATGAATGCATTATCATCATTCAAATGGGCTCTCTGACCATGCAATGATCTCTTTTCAAACCTAGCATGTCGGAATACGCTCTTCATTCATGGTCTTGAATCTCTGGTGGTGTTATGTTATACCGTGTGAATGCTGGAGGGTTACCAGTGGTGTATGCATATTTTCCTGTGTCAAGGATGCACTGTAATGTCTTTTCACTATTTTTTCCCTCATAGGGCACAGCGTCCTTTACGCCCCAGTAGCCTGAGGCTCCCAGGAGAGTCTGATGGGGAGGGAGACTCACGTAACAGTTCACCGAACTCCACCATTTCCAACAACAGCAATGATGGATTTGGAGGACTCATGTCCTTCGCCAGTAAGAACATTTAAATATTATTGTATTGTCAGCTAAGCTGAGGCGATGTAATGTGGTTGATCTGAATATGGAGAGAAACTGTATGATAAGGTGAAGAACATGTTGCCAACGTTGTCAAAAAGACATTCAGGCGTACATTAGGTGGTTTCTTTCTATAGTACTTTATTTACATATTTGTTTTTGCTTTATTTAACCTTTTTTTAACCAAAGGCTTGCATTGAGAGCCTTTTCCCTGGAAAGTTTACCAAAAAATGTTTACCAAAAAATGAAACTGCTTATCCATCACAACCAATAAACTGCTTGTGTTGTTGTTGTGCTCAGTAGGGAATGTAAACATATGGTGTTGCTATATTATTGATATTGAGATATGGCATTTAAATATCTCATAAAAACGTTTACCAGTATTTTAGTGAAAGGTATGGTATGTCACCTTTGCTATTGCTTCATCATTTCATCTTGTTTTTAGGCCTCCACGTAGGGCTGTGCGATATGACGAAATATATCAGATGACATGATATGAAAACATTTGTCGTTTCATATTATATGCTATCGTTTGTTTCGTGGTGTTGCAAAATTAACTGTTTACGGCAATATTTTTTTCTCTTCTACCTACCTATATAGTTTTATGTATCGGTCAAAACATTCGACTCCAGGTACACGACGCACAGCTGAAAACACTCCACACAGGTCGAGTTTCCCGAGATTCACAGAATTGAGAGAAAAAGCAGTATTTTATGATATATATCGTTATTGGGATTAGAAATGTCTTATACCGGGATATGAGATTTCGGTCATATCACACAGCCCTACTCCGGGGCATTTCACAGCCAAAGACAGTATATTTGATGTGTGTACTGTATATGCATATGATTTAGGTCTGAATAAACATGAGATATAAACTGCAGTCTAACATGTTGGAGGAGGAATTCAACCACAAAGTTGTATTTGTAGTCTGATTTTGCTCATCACTCCTTTTACAGGCAATCTTTACAAGAACCACGGCACAAGTTTCAGCTTGTCCAATCTTGCCCTTCCTAATAAGGCAGCAAGGGAGAAATCAACACCGTTCCCCAGTCTAAAAGGTAGGAGTGCTAATGTGAACGCTTTTACAGTTGTTCACTATACTTGTCTGTGGTGTCAGCGGCGATAAAATATGTGGGGATATGAAAAAACAAAGAATAGGAATTAAATAATGATTTTCATACATATTTTTTATTCATCACTGGCTTCATATACCCAGTTATACAATTTTGGATGCTTTAGATTACATGCTATTCAGATTTCTTTAGTTTTTTTTAAATATTATTTATTGACTGATTAATTTACTTTCCTTCTCTGCCTTTCTTTTCTTTTTCTAATTCATTTTGGGGTAAAAAGAATATTTTAATTTTGATATTGAGGAGGAAGTGGAGCAAGCAGGTTTGTAGAATTGCTTTTTTTTTTTTTTTGTAGCCTGACTTTCCTCCTTTTCGATTGGCAAAC
>VUQR01017991.1:5408-17149 GCA_015108515.1 Hemichromis elongatus | reverse complement strand
TGTTACTATTTATATTATTAATTTAGGTTTTACCTAATATTTATTGATTTTATTCTTATTCATTTTTTATTTTTTTTTTTTTTTTTTTTTTTTTTTTTTTTTTATTTTTTTTTTTTTTTTTTTTGTAGCCTGACTTTCCTCCTTTTCGATTGGCAAACATATATGGCACTATTTTTAAAGGAGAATATTGAGGATATGTGAAATAATTAAAAAAACTTTCTCTCGAGAGTCTTATTGTGAAAATCCGCTCAGAAATAGACTTCACATTTGTCATTTTCATGGTCTTGTGCAGATTTTTTTTTGCAGAGATGAGCAACTTTAAAAAAAAAAAGAAGTTTCCCAGGTTATTTACTTCAATCCCCTTTTTCTTATATAATTTACATTATCTGCAGTAGATCACGAGAGTATTTAAATTCTATAATGAATTCTGTTTAGGCTGGATTTTCACTTTAACTGAGAGAAAAAACAAACAAACAAACAAAAAAAAAGAGGTAAAGCATGATAAACTAACTCAATAGCTCCACTCCGTGTGTAATAGCTGCCATAGAGAATGTTCTGTTCCTTTTGATTTTGATGTGTTTTGTCTTTGTCCAGATTCCCCTGAAAGCCCGGGTATGTTATGTTTGGTGTGATAGTTTGTAACTTCTTAAATAGGCATTTCTTTAACCTTGAAGTGACCTGTGCTTATCTTTATACCCCTTTTTCTTAGTGTAGGACTAAGAAACACCTATAACACCACTGATCTAAATCCCCACCATCCCCTCTGTTTCTTTTTCATCCCTCTTTGTGTGCCTGTTGGGAGTCTTCTTGATGCACTGTGACGCGCACATTTAAAGTCAAAACGTTTTTGACTATAATCTGTTATTGGTGTGGCATCTGCTCATCCTTAACTGCTAGAGGAAAAATTTCAAGTCCTTATATATATATAATGGTGGGGCTGTGCGATATGCCCAAAATCTCATATCCCAATATAAGATATCTATCGTCCCGACAACCATATATAACAAAATTCTTTACATTTTCTGTAAATTCTGAATCTCGGGCAACTCTACTTGCGTGAAGTGTTTTTAGCTGGGCTTCATGTACCTGGAGTCAAGTGTTACATAAGTTGAAAGGGCCGCAATATGTTTGTATTTATTAAACGGCGTGCTGTGGGGAAAAGCCTCTTCTAAGGTTTATTTTTTAGCACCTCAGATCTTTTTGCATACACTCTGCACACTATTTCACGTGATTCTGTTTATTTTGAAAAATCGATCTTCTGCTTTATTGTGAAAGGTTTATGTGGAAAGTAAACAAGCGGACGGCGGAGCCACGCGATTGTTTTACCGTCGTTGTTGCTAACGACAAGTCATAAAATCAGTCGCTTGTCCGTCCGTATGAAATATAAGAGAATGATGAAAAAATATTTCAACACCACGAAACAAACGATAGCGAAATATGAGACGATGGACGTTTTTATATCGTCGTCCAACATATATCGTTATATCGAACAGCCCTATATAATGGAGTAACATTTAAGTCTTTGAATGATCTGTTTATCTCCCACTGGCCGCTTGTCTCTTAACCGATTGTGTTGTTTGCGTGTTTGGTGGCGTTTTTATTTTTATTTTAACAGATATGATTTTATATTTGATAATTTTACTTCTTTCTGTTTTGTTTTGTTTTTAATTCTTGAAACAAGAGAATCACTTGGTGATAAATTCCTTTATGCACATTTTCACAAAGAAGGGGTTCAGTCCGTTGCACTAGATTTACATTGTCTATGTTGAAGTGTTGAGCATTCTTCATTTAGTTCAGGCTACAGATGTATGCACAACAAAGTATGAGCAATACCCTGCTCTTACTTGGGTTGTAAATGTTGAACATGTTGCTGGCATTGTTCATGTTATCCAACATTTTCAGGGTCAACACCATCATCGGTACATACTGTGTATTTCTGTTTTCTGTCTACCCTTTTTTTCTTTTCTTTTTTTTTCTATTGTTTGACGCCATGTTGAGTGTGCATGTGTGTTGTATTATGGGCTGATGTTCAGACTGGTTGTGTCTGGGCCGGTGTCCCTCTCTCTGTCCGCGGCACTAATTCTGGGTTTTGTGTGCAGTATTTGGGCTAAATTCTCTAATGGAGATAATTACAGAGGCCGGCCCGGCGAGCGGAGAAGGTGGGTTCTGCCCTTTTATCGCGTGAGCTGCATGCTTCTCCAAGCCAGTCAATTACATCTCCCAGCATCCCTTGTGTCTCTCTCCATTTCAGTCACTGTGTTTGTCATTAAAGGTCCAGTGTTGTCTTATCGCGTTGCCATTCAGTGACTGTTCTTTCTCAGACTAACTGTTCACTCCACAGTATTTTTAACCTCATTTATTTCACTAGCAACATGACAAAATGTTAAAACGAATGCAGATATTATTGGCAATCACAGGAAATTTAGAGCAATAAGTTATAAAACTATTAAGCCCAGAGAAGCAAATGAAACACAAGATGGAGAAAAGGATGTAAGAAATGCATCACATGTGTAGGTTGTTAATCTCCTCAGCTGCAGCGTGCTTCCTGAGGTCGATAGGAGACCCCTGTTGGGGCAGCAATGTCTCCAAGCTGTTTATTTATTTGCTTTTAAACAACAGGACTAGTGAACCTTTGACTATAGCTCTAGAAAAAGGCAGTAGTATTATACAAGAGCACACTACAGGACTGGAGACATGCAGAGGCAAATGTCCATAGTCACATTAATCTCCTACCTCATATTTGGGTCAGGTTTAGGGGCCAAGTCCTTAAATAGCTCTGCTTTGTAAGCAGAAATTGTAAAGGAAACATTGTTTTGCCATGCTGGTAGACTGGGACAGTTTCCTAACTTTGTAACTTGATCTGGTGGTTTCTGTTACGACATTGAGCCAAGGTATAGTGTGCTCTACCTGTCCCCCTGGGAAGTGTTGGGCTTGGCAGTCTGAATGGAGGGGAAGAAATTTCTATCTTTGTCCTCACTGCCATTAGGTATAAAGAACTCTGAGTTGTCTTTATTGTCTTCCTCATAATCCATAATCCACCTGAATCAAATCAATGGCTCGTTATCAGACCTTTGCCAAACTTGATGGCAAGCTGAAGAGGTAATCAAACCATTTGATTCAGCTGTGTTGGAGCAGGGATGCATCTAAAAGCTGCAGGACGGTAGCTCTCGAGGACTGGGATTGAGCACCCCTGGCCTACGGGGATCTCGTCAGACAGAGGCCACTTTTGCCTCCCTCTGACGAGAGGCAACGTGCAAAGCACATGTACAAACAGTTTGTGGCCACTCTGGTTTGTTCTGCTGTTGATCTGTCTGACAAAGTACAGTACTGACAAAGAGGACAGCATGTGTTAGCTGGCATGCTAAACTGTACAAAGGAACTACCTTACTGCATAGCTAAATGCTGGGACGTCCCAGCCTATGGTAAAGACTCATGCTGAGTTAGTGCCTGGTGATGGAGAAGTTGGCTAAGCACACCTGCGTATGGACAGTTCAGCTAGCTTTCCCTATAATGCATGTCGAAACGAGAAGAGGTGTTTGAATAATGACTATGTAGTAGCACTCTACGCAGGGTGTACGTTGAAATCTCCAGCCAATCAGGATATGTGTAATAAGAAAGATGCATCGCATGGGGAGACATTGAAACAAATGCTAGGAATGAGAACCCAGTGATTCCTTTGACAATGATGAGGCAGCCAACTCCGTCACCTGATCCACACATAATCTCTTAACCATGAATCATATCCTAAAATTATGCCTGTGATATTTTTACATTTTTATTTCAATTTTATCCCCGTGAATCGGTGATTCTGATTTATTGACAGAATTTTTTATTCCACCTGGCCCAGTTAGTGCAAATATCTGGCCAGTGATTGTAACCTGACCTGCTTTTATAGTTGTATGGTCATATTTGCAGCCTTCAGACTGGTATGGATTGATCACACTTGCATTTGTTCTTACTCAGGTCTTCCAAGTGTTTGACCCCTGTCAAGTCATAGCCACAAGTCCATCTGACCTCTCCTGGATGTTTAAACAATCAAAAAAACAAAAAATTATGAAAGCTTCTCTATCCAGAGACTCCACTGAGTTTCCTGCAGTTGTTACCAACAAGCTTCTTTTCATTCGGCCTCAGACTTGTCTGTCCACAGTCCCTACGCAGCCTCCGCCCTCTTTCTGCACCAACATTCATCATACTTGAAAATTGCCCGCGTGTTTCAAGTGCTGCTTCAGTCGCCATCCCTTCCACAATACATCATAAGGAAAACTGAAAGAACAGCTATGAGTTATTGGTTTTGAGACTAAAGCGTCCTGAAAAATTCTTCATGTGCAGTCGGAGCATTGATCTCCAATAAAACTTCAACAACAGAAATAAACAATAGATCCTTACTGCCATATAAAAGCAGAAGTAAACCAGCTCGTGATGAAAGAACAAAAAAAGATTTCCATCCTCTCCTTTTAGGGGAGTGCTCGTCACCAGAGCCAGTCTTAAAAACTGCTGAAGCTTGATGCGCTCCAGTGTGTTATGTTTGTATGTGTGTTTATAATGCACAGCATCCTTTCATGTTGTTGGTTATTTCTGCCGCAACATAACTGGCCATTTTAGTTGCAGATGATTCAAAGGATTGTTTGTCTGAACCAGCATTCGCTGTCAGCAAATGAAAGGAACTTGTGACCAATTTTAGAACTGGGCCACCAGCCTGAACACAGTGTCAGGCTTCCTCCGGCCATGCTTATAATTTCATATTTCTATCTACTTTTCGTTCATAGTGAAAGTTCTCAATTTAATGCTTTCTTTCACTGTTGTTAAGAATGCATCTGTTGTATTTGAATGATTTTTACTGGAATTGTTAACTGACATAACCGAGTAGGTGTGTTGCACATTAGCATTCAGTGCCGGCACATACAGGGTGACTCGCAGAAGGAACGGGCTCTTTCTATTAGGAAAGGCTGTTTGAAATATGTAGTTTAAGTCAACACAGTGTAGCTGGAATAGGAAAAAAAATATATCAGATCAGTTTAAGTTATTTTGGTCTATAGCCTTTAGATTTATTAAATGTATGTAAAGGTTTAAAGAATGGTTTGGAAATTGCGATACTTGGACTTGATCATTATTTTGATCATTTTATAATACATTAATAAAATGATTGCCACAGCTTCGTCTACTGCATTGTGGTATCCATCCACTCAATGTCTTTATTTTCCTTCATGCATGTTATCACTGATGTAGTTTCACACACTGTCCTCCCACTGACCTCAAGTCACTATTCTGCTAATGTGTGATGCCACCACCAATAGCACCATTTGGACTCCTGTGTGTGTGTGTGTGTGTGTGTGTGTGTGTGTGTATGAGAGAGCGAGAGAAGGAAAGGGTGTCTGCACCATGTCCCTGTTTGATTTGTCCTTCACTTCTCCTGTTGTAATAATAGACTCTAGCAACGCCAGTAATTTGTGTGTTCAGCAGTAGATAACCTTCAGTGTTTGTCCTCTTCACAAAGTGATGTAAACTCCTTTTTTTCCTATCTGATGTTGAATCTTAAAGAAATCTGACTTTAAAACTGTGGGGTTTTTTTGTTTTTGTTTTTTTTTCTCCCCCCTGGATTACAATTCCTGGTTAGCAAGTGCCTTTGTGTGAGTCTAATCCAGTGCTCCTCTGTGTAGCGAGCTAGTAGTTTGTAGTTTGTGTGTTATGCTGTTATGTTTTAGAAACATAATTGTTGCGGTTGTTCTTCCAGGTGCACGCGCACCTCGAGCACTTGTTGACCAGAAGTCTTCAGTGATCAAACACAGTCCGACTGTGAAAAGAGAGTCGCCCTCTCCTCAGGGCCGGGTAAACAACACAAGGTAGTAAACGATTTTGGATTAAAGCATAGTTTTGCAATTTTGTTCTTAATTCTGCGTTGTAATGTGTTGAATTCGTTTTAACTGTTGTGTAATTACCCATCGCTGTGTTTAGTGTGACTGAACCTGTGTTATGTCCATTCAGTGAGAACCAGCAGTTCCTTAAGGAAGTAGTGCAGAGTGTTCTGGATGGTCAGGGAGTCGGCTGGCTTAATATGAAAAAGGTGCGCCGCCTGTTGGAGAACGAGCAGCTTCGTGTGTTTGTGCTGAGTAAGCTGAACAGAGCCGTGCAGTCGGAGGAAGATGCCAGGCAGGAGATCATTCGGGATGTGGTGAGATCTTTGTTTCCCCCAACCTCCTCTGTAAACGGATGAGTTTAGTCTTTACTGCAGATTTCTATGGAGTCGATAAATGCTGCACTTCCTCCACCAGTAATTTTGCCTGTGTCTGTCTCTCGTACCAGGAGTATTTTTAAACCTGGGCTATATTTTCTTTGGTCTAAATTATTAATCTGGACAAAAACATTTGGAATTGGTCCAATATTGAGCCAGAACAATATAGAAGTAAGTTCGGAAACAGCTGCGGTGCAGTCCCACGGGGCAGCTGTTTATGTCAAAGAAAAAGTGCTTGTTTTTTCAACTGACAAGCTCTTATTCTTATTCTAAGGGTCTGTGGTGTTTGATGTCAACCTGTCAGGCTTTTGCAGATGCAGATGCAACGAAACAAGCTAACCACAGTTCCTCCACTCTGCAGCATGTTAAAGCACTAATAAAAGTGCTTGGTTATAGGATTTCTTCTCCTTTTTCACTAGCGGCAGTTTTTAGCCTCAAAAGTAATCACGGCAAAAAGTAACAAAACAGCAGGTTTTCAATACAAGTGCTAGCCCTCCATAATGTAGACATACATTAATGTATAACATTAAGGTACATTTTCTGCCCTCCCTTCCCTGGTTGGTACTATCTGAGTTTGAGTGATGGTCACACTGTCGGCTTCCTGCAGCTGCTTTCATCACACAAGATTTTTGAAAGCAACTTATTCTGCATGTTTTTATTGTGGATAAACACTTAGAAGAACAGTGTACTTTTTAGGCTTTTTTATTTTCAGAATATAACTATTGGAGTAGTAATTACATGGTAATTACATGGGATTATATCACTGTTTTTTTTAAGTGTTTCAATATGGCGATTAGTATTGCTTGTTCTTAATAATTGAGACTTGTTTAAGGTTTTGAAACGATAGAATAGTCTTTGACCATGGAGACTTGTAGTGTTGTTTGTATTTTTCCATTTAGTGTTTTCAGTAGAAACCACATTACTGTGTTTGTTTCCAGGAGGTAAACAGGAAGGTGTACAAAGGCATGTTGGACATCTTGAAGTGCACCGTTTCCAGTCTGGAGCACTCTTACACTAATGCAGGCCTCGGGGGAATGGCCAGTGTATTCAGCCTGCTGGAAATAGCGCGTACACATTATCAAACCAAAGGTATGTCTCATATGTTTAACACAGGAGTGTGAAAATGAGTTACAGGATTTTTTTTTCTTTTTCATTTGAACTTTTCTCAGCTTGTTTAAGACTCTTTGTGCTGAGGAGCGTAACGGCAGTGAGCCTGTGCTACTAACACTTGTCTGTCTTTGCACTGTTTATATTAAGCTTTGTGCTGCATGTTAGACTTCGATTTTCTTACTTTTAATCGATTCCCAGTTTAACCCTCCGCCTATTTTGTTTTTCTGTAATTTTGATGACCTCTGTTTTTGGCCCCTTAATTTTCGTAACTCGGTAGACCCAGAAAAGCGCAAACGAAGCCCCACAGACAGTGCTGGCAGCCCAGGGAGTAAAGAGAGTCCTTCTGGTCGTATGGAGACTGCCAGACCTCAGGGCCTTCTGAATATTCCCCACCTGCAGCTGCCACACCACACAACGGGCAAAGGAGCCCGCCATTTTGATACCCGGAGTCTGAATGAGGAGAACTTTATTGCCTCGATTGGTGTGTACACCACTCCAGCCCGGTTGCATGTGCACTGTAAAAATCCCCTCCTCCTACGAGCTCATCACCCCTAATACCAGTCTCCCTCCCCTCCTCCAGCCGTCTCAAAGAAAGATCCCCTCACTTGTCCCAGACTCAGATTCTTGCAGGGCAATAATATTCCACACATTTTGACTAAAATTAATTGCAAGAGTGCGCAGCCAAACTAAAAACCAAAACAACAAGCCTTTATGATGTTCTGCTTGAATGATTTTCAAAATTTAAATTCCTAATGAGGATTTGGTTGCAGACGTGATGAAAGCCTTGCAAAGTGTCTGGAATATATCCCTGTCTTTCAGCCTGGACTGCGTGTGCTTGTCTCCCTTCCCTTAAACATCTGTGCCCCTGTTTGCCTCCTTCCCAGAGTTCTGTCGTTAGCCTCTCGGCACCTTGAATGCATGTCATTGTTTTGGTCTTCCAATACGTAAATCTGCAGTAGTGGTTGAGGGAAACCAGAGGTATGCGCATCAATAGTCGAAACTGCCCTCACTGCAGGTTTTCTGCAAGGCGTGCTGTAGAAAATAGCAGCTCCCTTTGCTCTCAGCATGGAGGGTGGAAGAATCCCTCCCCAGTAAACAGTCCCAGTAAGAATGCAAATGTCACCTAAGAAGCTTTTCTATTGGTCCAGAATGGAAGTAATTGGCAAAATCCTTAATAATCTCTTTAGGATTTCAATTTCCGAAAGTTATTCTGGGTCTGTATACGGGGGACTTTCTCAGCTAAACCACCCTGACGCCTCTCCCACCCGCACCCCCTTCTCTTCTTGTTAGAAGCTGCACCTTCAATTCTACAGAAAGCTGTGAGACTTGCATCCTGGCTTCTGCAACTGCTCCATTTCACATGCTGGCTAACCGGCCTCTCAACCTCATCCCATGCTCTTTTCCAAATCAGCCATCTCTCTCTCGCTCTTTCTATCTCCTCATCTCTCTCTCTCTCTCTCTGTCTTACTTGTGCTCTGGAGAGCCAGACAAATGCAAGAAATGCAAATCAGTGGCCTGTAATTAGAGCAAAAGCTCATTCTGACGTCACTGTGTGGCTCTCCAGGACTTTGTGCCAAGAACTCTGGGTGTGTTGTAATGTTAACTTAGTAGCTGTTACACAGAATGGATTTAATGTAACAAAATAACAGTCCTTTTTCTATTTTTTAAATTTTCCAGATTAAAGCAGAGCTACATGGAAACATTACAAAATACCTCCCGTCAATATCGACAGATTCTCAATGCTTACTTTGTTTTGCTTTTGATTTAAATGCTCATCCACCATACATGCCTTTTCAACCAGCTCTCTGACTCTCTCTCTGTCTTTCTCTCCTTGCTTGCAATGCATCTTGGGTAGAATTGTGGAGCAAGCACCAGGATAAGCAAAAAGCTATGGAAAAACAACAGAGTAAGAGACTTTTCACACACCAAAAAAACAATGGAAAAAAAAAAGATTAGGGTGTTCAGCTGCTGACCTTTTTTTCCCTACCGCCTTCTGTCTACCTTTTCAAACTTACCATCTTTTATACATGAATAAATAAATAAGAAATGAAGGGGAATAACCCAGAAATATAGTCACACAGGTCTTGATTTTACTCGATAAGATATTTTTCTAACTGAACTTTTATCCTAAATTTACAAATAAGATGTGTATCAGGCTGTTTTATTTTCTATAACATTATTAAGGTAAAAGCATTTTACACAAATACAATACTATTAGGGAAAAGAAAGCCTTTTATTTTCAAATATGCCAGACTGTGTTTAATAGAGACTGTTTCCAAAATCTTGTGGAACTTACTTGGGACCATGACATTTAAAAAACAAGAGAAAAAAATGAATTTCATTTTAGTTACTGGCTTTAGCTCCAGCAATATGTCATTTTGTTTTACCAGTGTGTTTCTTTTTCCTTGCAAACATGCATTACGATGAACAGATATGAATACCTGTTGCCCTGTCCTCCTATTTTAACTGTATTCTTTCCAGTTTCAAGTGGCTTGCTGTAAACTGTGTATTTGCAGTCAGTATTTCACAGGTACACTTAAAAGCCTTATGAAATGTTAGAAAGTTAAATGTCATAAAATCTTAGGGGGAGAAAAAAAAATGGAAAAAGGAAGAAGGGTCAGGATGTACTTGTCACCATCTGCACCTGTGGAGGTGACGGAACAAATTGCAAATCACACTTGAAACAGAAAATGTCCCCTTTACCGTCCATCAGTTTGTCTGCATGCCTAACTGCCTGTTGTCTGTTTTTGGTGTAACTTGGGCCACATTTGCAGCATTGACTGAGACGTAATGTCACACGCTCTGGCAGCTTTGTTTTCATTTGTAACTTTTTCCCAGTTTTACTGCACTCTGCTTGCCCCTTCTGTCTTTTCTCTGTCTGGTCTTGAACAACTTAAGCTGTTACTTATTTCAATATAACACCAGTATTTTATATGGAAAGATGCAAATGAAATAATTTGAGGACTGTTTTTTTAAAAGATTCAGTAATTATTCATTATTCTTATTCTCACTGTATTTTTCAGCTGGAGTCAGGTTAAGGCACTGAGTCTTTGATATCAAACGTATTTGATTAAGCTAGTGTTATACTGTATGCTTTGCTGTGCGCAAGTGAACGCAGTGTTTAAATTGAGGCTTTGGCACTTCAGATGGGTGTAGCGTCAGTGTCGCTGTGCTGTGCTGGCTTTGAGTGAAGCGGCTCTGAATAAGGTAAGAAGGCAGCGTAGTCGTCTTCATGAAAACGTGCTTATAATCATGCCTATTTTGCAGGGTCAGAAGGAGCAAAGCAGCAGCGCCCCCAGGTGACAGATGCAGAGGAGAAGAAGTCACAAATCAGTGCTGATAGTGGCTTGAGTATAACATCTGGATCTCAGGTTTGTATATGCAGTACTGTGTGAAAACCTGTGTGAAGCAGAGAGAAGATTAAACTAAGTTTAAAAAACAATAAAAGCTTAATAGTTGAATGTGATTCGCCAATCTTTGTACATGTCGAATTTGAGCTACAGTAAGAAGCAGGAGCAAACGCAACAGGTCGGCCTGAGACTCCTCTTCAGTGCTAGTGTCCAGTTCAAATGGCTACCTGTTAACACGTTAATGTTCTTTGTCAGAGCCTGTAATTCTTACAGTATTCAGGTTTTGATGTTGATCTTTAAATGTCATAAAACCCCTTCCGCCTCATATAAAAATACCACTGTATTCTCTTTTCTTTTGGGTTACAGAAGAGTGACACGGAATCAGTAGCAAGCTCAGAACCACCGATCCTAACAAGGAGCACCAGCCAGGACTCAGAGGCCAGCACAGTGGTAGGGCATGGCCAACTCAGATATTAGTCACTAAAGTTCTGTTTATTCCACCTACAAAGTAATTAAAAAAAAAAAAATCAAGAAATGTGGGTGGTATGTGTTAGCATATTGTTAGCTGTAATCAAACAAACCAGCCCTCTGAGGACTGTGACGTTGGTGTTGCTAGGTTATAGATTTAGTGGAGACTGAAAATGCCAAATATCCTTAGATGATGAGTTTTCAGCCTCTCCATGAACACAAGTAATTATATAAAAATGATGCAGAGGTCATTCTGAAAGAGTGCAACCATTTAAAAACATGTAGTCATCATACAGTGATGTTAAGAAGAATAAAAATGGGCACCTCGCAGTCACTAAATACTCTAGAGGAAAGGTGTTGAACGCCAGGCCTCGAGGGCCGGTGTCCTGCAGGTTTTAGATGCGTCCTTGATCCAACACAGCTGATTTAAATGGCTAAATTAACTCCTTAACATGTCTTGAAGTTCTCCAGAGGCCTGGTAATGAACTAATCATGTGATTCAGGCGTGCTGACTTAAGGTGAGATCTAAAACCTGCAGGACACCGGCCCTCGAGGCCTGGAGTTGGAGACCCCTGTTCTAGAGC
>VUQR01017990.1:0-19147 GCA_015108515.1 Hemichromis elongatus | reverse complement strand
TGTTTTCCTTTTTTTTGATTTTTGCAAAATCAATAGATTTAAAACTGCTATAAAACATGACTGTATGGCCAGTGATCTGGGCCTGATCTTTGACTACTATTTACTAAACTGGTTAAATAATGATGATTATGTTATTTATTTCCATTCTGAATATTTTAATGATAAAAATAATTTGCTTGAAATAAAAAAAACAAAAAAGCAGTTCAATTTAGTTTTATTTACATAGCGCTAAATGACAGCAGTCACATTAAGGTGCTTTACATTTTAACAATCAGGCAACTGTCTATGAGCAAGCACTTGGCAATAGTGGGAAGGAAAAACTCCCTTTTAACAGGATGCAACTTCCAGCAGAACCAGGCTCAGGGAGGCACAGACATCTGCTGCAACTGGTTTGGGTCAAGGTGTCTCGATCTGCAAGGCGCAGGTCATGTGGAGCAGAGAGAGGGAACTCAAGATGTTTGGAGGCAGGAAGGAGTTAACTGAAGGCGAGCCATTTATTAAGGTTGATTGTCAAAACAGTACAAAAATAAGAAAGCAAAATGGAATCAAGCAACTAAACAGGAAGCCTAAACTTGGTAAAACACTAGAAACCTGAACTATTAGAAACTTGCAGATACAGGGGCAGGGGAACAGACGTTCTGTCAAAGGACAGAAGAAAACGGACATTAAATTCAGTGAACGGTGATTAGGGAAGTAGAAAAACAAGAAAACACTGCAGGAACAAATTAGACATAACGAGACAGGAGAAGCAAAATTGAACACAATGCACAAGAGACAAAGACTATCAAATAAAACTGCGTGTAGCATGAACACATGATACACACATAATATTGGTTTTATTAGAGTTTTTCAGTTCCCTTCTGAATTTTATGTATATTGTATGACTTGCTTTGAGTTGTGAAGTTTTTGCTACAACTTCTCTAAAATGTAACACATTGAACTGTGCAGTCCACCGTCTGCCTTTATGTTGTGCTTTTAAACAGTAGTTAAGGAAAAGGATGTCTGAGCTACCAGTTGCATTAGATAATTAGCAGATAACAAAAATGTCTGCAGGTAATTGTGTTTATTTTGAAGAAAATATTCATGCAGAGCAAAAGAAGTAAAAACTTGAAAATTCATATTTTGTCCTGATAGGTTCACTGCATATTTGTACTTTGTATGACAAGTACATAAATCATTTCCATATGTAGCTCAGAGGCGTTTCAATATTTGCTTTATATTCAGATGGCTCACAAGCAACATCTTTGGGGACTATATTTGCATTTTAGGCATTTGTTATTTAGGAATGTGACCTTCATATGTGGTGTAAGAAATCATTTGTGGAATCAGATGTTTTGACTCCACAAGTGGTGAGTTCATTCACATCAAAGAGGAACCTACAACATGTTTTATTACCAATCTCCACAACTATGAACCAAACAAGTAAAACAATATTAGATGAATCGTCAGATTAAAACATATTGCCTTGCTTCTGTCTGTGAAGGTTCTCAGTCATCCACATCGTAGTCTAAGGAGCTTGGAAAGAAAATCTTCTGGACTTTTCAGTTCTAAAAGCAATTGGTGGAGAGTCCCAGATTTTTAAGCCCTATGGGAATGTCTCTAAAAGGGTCATTGACCCGCTGTTTGCTCCCCTAAGTAATCACACGAGCCAAGGTGTGAAAACACGTGTGGGTCACAATCAGCCCAGGTTTCAGGTGAACCCATTGTAAAACCTAGCCCCACCCTATCATGTGATTTATTGACATGGCCCAGGATGTGAGTGGGCATTAAGGTGGAAGGGATCTTAAAACTGGATTATAGATAGCAGACAGTTGGTGTCATAAGCCACCGCCTCTGTTCAAAAATGGTCGTTCACAGTGGACATAGATGGCTTCTTTCACATCTCCTTTAAGCCATCTGTCTTCTCTGTCCAAATGTGAACTTTGGCATCTTCGAAAGAGTGACCTTTGTCCTTTAGATGCAGATGAACAGCCAAGTCTGGTCCTGTCGAGGTGGCTCTTCTATGCTGTGCCATGTGTTTATGAAGTGGCTGTTTGGGTTCTCCAATGTAGAGGTTGGGGAATTCCTCACTACACTGTACAGCATACACTACGTTGTTAAGTTTGTAGAATAGAATAGAATAGAATAGAATAGAATAGAATAGAATAGAATAGAATAGAATGATAATTTAATTGTCCCATAAGGGAAAATTTGGTTAATAGCAGCAGACGAAAAGCACATACACAACAGAACAGGACACAGAACACAAACACACACAATTTTTACAGGAAAAAAAATTGTCTTTGGGATGAACCAGTTTCTGACTGAGTGTGTTGCTGGGTCTGAAGTACATTGGGATGTCATGCTTGGAGAACAGGCCAGCTTTTAAAATTTAAAACGTTTTTTATTTTTAAAAATTAATTTTTAAAAGTGTCCTTTTCTCCAACTATGGTCTTCAATTCAAACCAGCTTCGACAAGCTTGCCTACTCCTGTCTTCTACGGCCCCCTTCCTTCCTTTCTCTCCAACACATTTAAATCTTTTTCTTCTTCTTCTTCTCCTCCCTTCTCATCCTCCTTCTACTTTACTTCATAATGCCTGCTGGCATTCAGGATTGTCAATACTGCCTCCTGTAGGATTCTGCAGTCAATGAATGTCACCAACCAGTTATTCTGCATCTAGAGCAACGGTGTCAAAGACTGAAAGGAAAGATTCTGATCTGCCTCACTGGACACCTTTCAAAAATGCAAAGGGGAGAAATTATGTTTTTATAATTGGTCCATGGTAAAAAAATAAAAATAAAAAAAAAAAAGGAAAAAGAAAAGTTTTTGTGAATCGACAGAAACTTTGTTTTAATATTACAGCACAGTCTGGGCAATGAGTTACCAGAATGCTTTCTGTAATTTTTTTTTCTCAGTTGAAGAGTCATGGTGATGTGCTTATTTCATTTACTACAACAGCATTTCTTTATCATGTAGAAAAACATGGAAAAACACTGGCTGAGCATCACTTGTCCCTCTAAGAAGTTGGACTCGGATCACACGGGGTCAAATAACTACTCAGCATGTTGGAGTCTTGTTCATTATTGGAATTGATTACTCTTTGAAGAGAAAAACCCCAAGCCCGCAACAATCAACTACTTGGTCTACTCAACTCCAAACGGCTGACAGCTGGACTAGAGTGGAATCTCCACTCCCACATGGGTGCGGCATATATCTCACACAGAAAAGCAAAACAAAAGCGTGCAATACTTAGTATTGTCAATACTTAGTATTGACAATACTAAGTATTGACAATACTTAGTATTGACAGTACTTAGTATTGACAGTACTTTCGGTCATTTCTGATACTAGTCATTTGGGGCAGCTATGGCATAACACTAAGTGCTGGTCTATTAAATTTGCAAAGCACTGTTAATCTACTTCCTCTTTGAGACGATATTGATGTCACTGGTCACATTTTCATCTATTGTCTATTTTTTTACTCTATGAATAATATGTATATCTTTACGAAAAGCATAAGAATAAAATGGAATTAAACCATCTACTTTTTCTTAACTACTTAGCAAGTCTATTTTTCATAAATGCCATAAAGGGAAAATTGTAGCTTCTAAAGCTCTTTCCAAACATGAAGATTTGGTACTGTGTTTCGGTTTCTTTCCTCCAATCCCAGGAGGACAGCACTTTATAAGGCTGTGAGTGTGTGTGATTCATAGATACACTTTAGAGCACTCTTTAAAACACAGCCGAGGTTTAAAATAAATGGCATTGCCATTTCACTCATTCATCCAGGAGAACATAGAGTTTCAGTTTAGAAAGCTGCCTCGTATGCTTTCTAACATCTACCTGGCATTACCTTATGAGCTACAGGTATCGGTTGATGATGAGGTCACTCTGAAAGTCATGCACATCACTTTTCTAGCTTTGTTTTTTTGGTAAGTCCCTGTTTGGTATTTAGTATCACCCAAGCTCATGTTGTTGTCATAAATATTAAAGTTTAACGTATTCCTTTTGTTATTTCACAAAGCATAAAAAAAGATGAAATTGATGAAAATCTGTGTTTCTGTGTGCTTGATTTTTGTGATTTTGGTATTAAATTGGCCTTTGCTGTGCACGTGAAACTCGGCTGTCTTTTCTAAAAGGATGTTGAAACAAGCTGGTTGGGTGACATTTCTTCTCAAACCTGTTTTACATTGTGTACAGCACTAGAGAAACGCCTCCTCTGCCCCCTCCTTTAACAATATAGCCACCGAGCAAGAAACTCACAGTCAACTCAGTTATCAATATAAAGAACTTCCTGCTGAAGCTCTCAAGGACGCTCAATCTTTCCTCTTTGACGGGATCAACATGGTCGCTGGTTGTAGACAAATTCTCGGTTTATCTTTGGGAACCATCGGCCTTTTGGGGGCCATCATCATCTGTGCTCTTCCACAATGGAGAGTCACCGCTTTCATTGGCGCCAACATCGTCACTTCTCAGATCATCTGGGAGGGTCTGTGGATGAACTGCGTGTTTCAGAGTACAGGCCAGATGCAGTGCAAAGTCTATGATTCTATGTTGGAATTAGCTCAAGACCTGCAGGCTGCCAGAGCGCTCATTGTCATCGCCATCATCATCGCAGTTATTGGGATTCTGCTTGCGGTGGCTGGAGGCAAGTGCACAAATTTTGTCCCAGACGAAGTGCAAAAGAGCAGAGTGGCAGTAGCTGCTGGAGTTGTCTTCATCATTGCCGGCGTCTTGGTGCTCATACCAGTCTGCTGGACCGCTAACACCATCATTCGTGATTTTTACAACCCTGTCCTGGTTGATGCACAGAAGAGAGAGCTGGGAGCATCTCTATACATCGGCTGGGGCACTGCAGCACTGCTGGTCCTGGCAGGGGGCCTCCTCTGTAGCTCCTGTCCCCCCGAGGACAAGACTGATTATGACATTAGGTACTCCAAGGCTCGCTCTGTGGAGAGTCATAAGGAATATGTTTAGATATCCAGCATCTTAAAAACTCCACCTTTTAGAATAACAATGTCTGTAATTAAAATAAAAAGAAACGTTTAGACTGTGACTGTGTAACATAAGTCTTCAAATTATACACACATTCAGTATTTTCAGTCTGTTTGTGAATATATCTGTCATTGCTATGTTTTCTACAACCAGAGACTTTAAAAAAATATTTTCATTTGGTTTTTTTTATATCAACATGGGATTCTCACACAGACTTTCTTTCAGGGGCATGTGTGAAATCAGATGCTTGTGAAATTAAAGCCACTTAAAAGCTGTGTCTAGGCCTCAGTTTTGACTGCTCTTCCTCAGTTAAACTAGTTGAACACTGATGGATATGTGATTGATTCCGATTCGCTGCTGAAATACTGTTTGCTTCAGATGTTTTTTGATTGATATATAAAAATATTTTTATGGACGATTATATGGCAATAAAATTGCATATATGCCCGTGTGACATTATGTTTTTGTTTTTTTGATTTCATCATAAGAAGAGTTATGTAGTGACCAAAAGTTTAAAAAAATCAAACAGCAGATCTGGTTTCGAAAGTGTCCTTGAAAGAATCTTTACAAACAGGTTTTGCGACATTTCCTTTCAGCCAAAGAGATTAGAAAACAGACCTGAATGAAGATAAAACTTACTCTTGACGACACCACTGAAAACCTGGTTCTTTGTATCTGATGTGTCCATCCATTCGCTCTATTCGCTTCCACTTATCCTTTTCAGGATTGCAGGGGGCGCTGGAGCCTATCCCAGCTGTCATAGGGCGAGAGGCAGGGTACGCCCTGGACAGGTCGCCAGTCTGTCACAGGGCTAACACACAGGGACAGACAATCATTCGCACTCACATACACTCCTGCATTCACACCTATGGGTAATTCAGATTTTTCAATTAACCTATTCCCACAAAAAAAAAATTAAAAATCATGCGTAGACCTAGACAGGCTTTATTTAATCTACTGCTAAAGGAGCTGCACAAGGCCTCCACAGTCTCATGCAGGGGATGAAAGGTGCTGTCCATAATGAACATTAGCTTGGCTTTCATCCTCTTCTCACCCACCTCCTCTATGGGCCTTGGGGACTGGCCATGACAGGACATTTTGCCATGGTCCCGGGTTTATGACCCAGAGTTTTGACTTTGTGGTTTTTCCAGTTTGGTTTATGAATTCTAGAGCTGGTTTATGTTTATTAGTCTTGTTCTCTTATAGGTTGTGTAATTGTGTCTAGGATGTGTGTAGAATTTTTAAACCAAACTGGAAAATCCAAAAGTCAAAAAGACTGGGTCAAGAACCCAGAATAATGACACAGACTCAAAGTTCCTTCAAATGTGTTCTAATGAAACAGCCTTATCATTAAAACGGTGCAAACGGTGGTTTCTGTTTTTGAGGAAAAGAGGGAAAAAATAACTAGCATTGAGCCATTACAATAAATTAGCCTATCTAAACAACATATTTCTGTATACACAGGTAAGCCTTAAAAAGGTCTCAAATTAAAGATATTGTGTTGTATGTGTTTTAAACATAAATTGAAATCTTTATAATAACTTATAGCCCCTGTAAAGCTATACCTTTACAAGTAATAGAGATTAAAGATTATTTTGAGCTTGATTAAAAGGTTTGGTTTGCTGCCACACAGGCTTACGTCAGTGTGTGCGCTCATGTGTGGAACGGGGGTTTTGCATATTTCCGACAGGTTTTTTTTACACAGTACATGCTGCTCAAGTGAAACTCCTGTCCTCTCCCAGGATGTTGTTCCACCCTCCTCCCGTTTCACATATTCTGCATGCACACATTACACGTGTGTAGAGGACTCTGACCAAAACATGTATTAAGTTCCTAATCAAAGTAAATCACCTGTTAATCAAATGCAGCATTATTAGCATTGTATGTGACAGAATAACATCAGAACAGACCCTCAGCAGCCCCGGTTTATGTCTCTGTTTTTTCTGCCTGCTTCATGGCTGTTGTTTACAAAAGCACTCTCATGAGGGAGCGATAATGAGTGAGGGAAAAGATGATGTCACTGCCAATTCATTTTCTTTGTGTGTGTGTGTGTCTTTCTCTCTCTCTCTGTCAATTTCCACTCCTTTCTTTTCTCTACACAGTAGGTGTGGCACTGTGTACATCTGTCCAGTAGCACATAGGCTACTCAGGTGACAAAAAAAAGGATGCTCTTAGGTGCGGAAGTTAAAAGTAAAGAAGGAAGAGAGAGAAAGGCAGTGGAAGGAGCCGAGAGTATTTAAAGGTATAAAAGGGGAGGGACATATGCGGTAAACAAATGAAGTGAGGCTTAGGTAAGACCTGGAACCAGGTAAACACTACTGTAGGCAGGACGACAGCTTAAATACACTGGCCTCTGCATTCCTGAGACAGATACTTACAACACTGCAACTGTAGAAGGAAAAACACACACACACAGAATTGGAGCTGTGTGAGAGGCATCACATGTCGAGAAGGACTGACAAAGAAACACTCACAGAAAGACACAAGACAAGAGAAGAGCAACCGGAGGGAAAAAGGGGCAAACGCAAAAGAGACTCAGCAGAAATCAAGAAATGCGGAAAGTCACCTTTTAAAAGTTTGTAAGAATTTTTTCCAATATTTTTTATACGTTTTTTTTTTTCTCCAGATCTGCATTATGGCCTCTATGGGGATGCAGATGCTGGCCAGCGCCCTGTGCCTCCTTGGTTGGGCAGGGGTCATCTTCATCTGTGTACTGCCAATGTGGAGGGTGTCGGCCTTCGTGGGCAGCTCCATCGTCACCTCCCAGATAGTCTGGGAGGGTATTTGGATGACCTGTGTGGTCCAAAGCACAGGTCAGATGCTGTGTAAACCTTATGAGTCCCTCCTTGCTCTCAGCGGTGACGTGCAGGCTGCCAGAGCTCTCACTGTCATTTCGATCGCTGTAGGTGCAGCAGGACTTGGTTTGGCCTTTGTTGGAGGAAGGTGCACCCGGTTCTTGGATGACAAAGGAAAAGGGGCCAAGGGCAAGGTGGCTGTTGCAGCAGGGGCAGTGCTGATAGCCGCGGGTCTGTTCTGTTTCATTCCTACATCGTGGGTTGCTGGGGCTTTAGTGAAGAAATTCTACAGTGCTTCCATAGATGATCAGAAGAGGGAGATTGGTGCCTGTCTCTACATTGGCTGGGGAGCATCCATTCTGCTTGTTCTGGGAGGCGGTTTATTCATCAGCTCCGCATGCCCCATCAAAGCCCATGATGCAGAGAAGAGCACTTCTGTTCGTTACCAGGTGGTTCGCTCCTACAACGGGTCCAACCAGGCGGGTTCTCGTCGCAGCAGGGTGCCATCCGCAAAGTCACTGCCTGTTGGAGTGGACTACCCCAGACCTCAAGGCTATGAGGGAGTGACCTCAAAGCCCCAGCAGTACACAAACCCTCCATCCTATCGTGATGTATATGAACATGGCTCGAAAGAGGAGTCCGAGAATTCTTGGGCACCTTCAACAAAGTCACAGCTGAAAAAGGCAGACTCGACAAAATCAAGACACAGCGATGCACCATCTACAAAGTCTCAGCTGAAAAAAGCAGAAATGGAAGAGACCGCGTCAGTTAAGAGTGACGGTGAAGATGCATCCTCAAACCCATCGAAGACATATTTATAATCTGGTCACATATATTCAAATACTGTACTTATGTTTACACACAAGACAGTTTACTAAAACTATTATTTAGAAGATGCCTTTTCTCTGTTTGTAAATGTTTACTGACTTTATTTGGATATAACTCTATGATGCTTCCTTTTTAAAGGTTGAGATGGAAAATTTCAGGAGTGCATTTATCAACACGCAGGAGAAATACAGCTTCAGTGTGTGAAGCATGCTGCAATCATCCTTTAACAAATTCCTATTTAAATATTGTTACTGTAAATGTGAAACATACATTTTTTCATCAGCTAGGTTTTAACCTCAGACTTTTAAGGTTCTCATTTAAAATTGGCAATAGGGTTTATAGGGTTTTAGCTTTTAGTAGACACGTGACACATATACATGATATATCTGACTTTTAGCATTTCTTTGAATTTAAAGTATTATATTGTTGAATGTGCTCTTTGGTGAATATCACTATGAAGAAAATTAGTTATTAAAAATACAAAGTTTTGTTATTTTCTTACTTTAATGATTATGCTATTTGACACAGTGAAATGTCATTGCACTTTGCTGACTGTTATTTTTTGCATTTGCTGTGCAATAAATGACTGTGAGTTGATCTGGAAATTATCTGGCTAATTTTTACACAATGTGAGGGAAGAGGTGAAAAAGAGCCTTTTTGAACCCCCCCCCCTGGACTCTCAGTGGCTATTAAAAGCCACAGGACAAACTGGTTTGACAGAAAGTAAAGTTACAGGCCAGGTGCGCAGCATTAAAGGAGGAAGCATTGTGTGTTTCTTGAGGGTTCAACATTTAGTTTCAGTGAATCATGCTTGTATCATGTGATCATGCATGTTGTTTTCATGACTTAGTGAGAAGACTGGGCTGTGACCTGCCCAAAATGTAGTTCCTTAAATAGAAATATGCATCTATCATATGGTATCATCTAGAAAAGGTTTCGTTAAGTTTATGCCTGATGTGCATATTAATGCAGACTGAAGTGAGACAGACACAGATTTTATTTTAAAAAACAACGTCTAACACATCAGTGGGCCATTTCATGTCAACATTGAAGTATTAAAGTTTTTTTCATTTTTTATTTCCATGCAGGTGATACCTGGATTTTATTAATCCATAAAACAAGATGCACATATCAATGGGTTAAACTGCCAGCATGTCTTAAGATCTGACATGATTGGATTTGACTTGTATAATCTACATTGTACACTACACAGCACCAGATAAGCATCCACCCCCAGAGCTCACACTTCAACATGGTTTTGCATTGACGGTTGTCATGGTGATCTCGGTAGGCCATGCAAATGTATCTATCTACTGGTAATAGAAGGTGTTTTTGAGGAGCCTGGTAGGCACCCTGGTAACCTTTCTGCAGTGAGTAGGAAAATAGGAGTGATCATATTTTGTATTTCAGGTTGTCTCTGAAGCAACATTTGCTCAAATGCCCTGAAAAAGCAGCATGATAAAAAAAAAAATTGTTGCTAAACTGGATTTTCCCTGGCATGTTGACATTGCACAGCTTTCTCATGACACCAACAGGAATGTGACTTAAACTAAGAGCTCAAGAAATGTCAACTACTGAAAAACATTCTGCAGAGGTGAAGGAAAGCTGTGAAAAAAGAGTGATTGAAAACAAGATAAGTTACACATGTAAAATGACGTCAAATCCCCTTTGTATCGTGCAAAACTTGACAGCAAGCAGACAATCTCACAGCCTTGACTCTGTCAAACAAACATTCACACATCAAGAGAACAAGCAAAGTTAGCACTTACTATTAGCCTAAAGGTAGAAAATCACATGTATGTCAATTACTTTTTATTCCAAAGATATCTACAGCTCATAATGGAAACCTGAAAAACATGCTTTTCAGTTTTCTATTTGCCTCAGGAAGCACAGAAAGAGAAAACACACTGTGAGAACAAAAGCTCCTTAGATCACAGATACTTTCCTGTTGTTTCATTCTCTATTCTCTCTTTTCTTCCTGTATGGCTGCTTTTAGTTCAAAGTGATCTCCTGCTTTTACTGGAAACTAGCTTAAATAGAATTATAAAAGGTAAACAAACCAATGAGCTAAATGGACCTGAAATGCTCCTTATTTGCACTGCAATAAACCCATAGAGAAATATGACCAATAACTCATAAGCGGTTATTGAGGGATTTTTTTTAACATTTACTACACATTGCTGTTTTGTCTTTCACAAAATGTGTTTTTCTTCATCTCTCTGGCTTTTCCCCCCTTTCTATCTGTCCCTTATCCCTGTGCGTGATAGATATCTGCACTTCTTTTTTGCTTTGTGGCCTATTCATACACTCTAGGCTCCCTCAAGTTATTTTTTATCAAATTTTTATAGCATTTTTTTTTGTTTGTCTGATTGTGTCTTATTTTAAGTGTAATTAAATATTTTTGACTAGAAATGAGACAAATATACTTGGTAACATTTTGGGTTTTGCAGTGTAAGAATCTGAAGAATCCATGTTTTATCCTCCAATGGAGGAGAATTAAAAAGGTGAAAAGGAGGAACAAACATTTCAGTTTGGCATTTTTGTGATTTGTGTGTCTACTACTGAGGACATAAATGAATACGCTGGGTATCATAAGGATATGATCACTGGTTGTATGTCTTCAAAAGTTAAAAATAAAAAAAATCCATCCCAGTGATCAATGCTCAAGACAAGCATTTGCAATTCACACAAGGCTTTCACTCACCTAACGCTGTATCTGATGCTGTGTATGAAACACACCTTGAAAAACCTAAAGCTGAAAGTCTACCTTCATCTTGGTTGCTTAACATAAAATCCACTGAAGTGGTGTATAGAAGCACAATCCTTTAATTTCTCATCAACTTAGCTAGTTTTAAAATTTAAAACAAATTGCAAATAAAGTTTTAAGTTTTAAAAAAAAAGACTGATAAATATGTGAGTTAACTAAGTCATTGAATTAAAAAAGGTAACCTCATAAACTCACTGACTAGTGGATGGCAGATAATTAATGCTTAAGAGACACAGTTACAGTCACAAGTTTTTTTTTAATGTTTTATTAAAATTGTCTCTATATTTTCAATAAGATCAGTTCTGTTACTCAGCCACAAGATACTGATTTGTTTGAAAGCAACGTTCCATCTTTGAGCCTGCTTAATTTTGCAAATGCAAAAAAAAAGCCTTCTTTTATCCAGTATTTAATGCTGTTTTGCACCTTTGCTGCTGTGATTTTAAATTACTATACACTTTTGCGATACATGTATACTTATAATTTCTTGTAGAGATATACAGCACCAGATATATAACCATCCTCATGCTCCGACACAGCTTTCTCCCAATTTTCAACCTCTGTGACATCTACACAAGTCCAAAGCCCCTCATTCTCCATCTGCCTGAGCTCGGAGTCAAGGAAGCCTTTGTACTCCAGATTGTCCCGGTTACTTCTGGTGGTCATGCAAATGTAGCCCCCTGGTGGAAAGATGTGATAGTACAGCGTTTATTCAGCAGTGAGAGCTCTTCTTTAGGAAAGTGAGGGGATACTGTAGGTGACACAGCACTGAAACAAAACATATTCACACCTGGTTTGGTGGACTTGCACAGATCTCGGACCACAGCAACAGGAACCTGACCAACACTTAGCGCTCCGACAATCACAACCACATCAAACGAATCTGCTGCAAAAGGTAGAAAAAGGCAAATTAGTGCCTTCAACTACTGCTATCAATAATAATAATAATAATAATGATGGTGATAAATAAAATTAAAAAATAGAATAACAAAAAAACCAACTTTAGATAATGACTGAATTAAGGTTGCAGTACAAAGGCAACATCAGCAAGTGATAAACAATAACAATATATCAGTAAAGATAAGGTATGTCGGACTGAAACCCTTTTATTTTTATTTTCATAGTTATTTGGGATTAGTTTGACCTCTTCTCCTTCTTCTGGCTGCTCCCTTTAGGCGTCACTACAGTGAATCATCTGGTTCCATCTCACATACTCCTAGCATCCCTAGGCTGGATACCTTGATACAACTCGACCCATTTAACAATTACAACCCTCCCCTCCAAGTATATTGGCCATTGGCTCTGATGTGGATGGATTGGGATTAGTTAGACTCGATAAATATAAAATCTAAGCAAAATCTTTTAACAGAAAGTAGCTTTTTAATGCAAAAGTATGACATAACATAGCATAACACAATAGTCATAATTAAACAATGTATAAAACACTTTATTGAGCAGAAATAAGGATCATTTCCTAATATAAGAACACATTTACAATGCCAATGACACAGAAAGACCGGGGAAACAACAACAACATTAAACTGTGACTTGAAATGCAACAATTTTTAAAATAGCCCTGACAAATAGGGGCACACAAACGCTAATTAACAGCATCTTACCCGAAAATTAAATCCCACAGTGATTAATGACTTGGCTAAATTAATAACAAAGCTTTAAATACCAAACTGGATAGGCAGCGGCTCCTCTCCCAGCATGATCTGCTTCAATTCCTGGTACAACTCGCTCTGTCTGGCCAACTCCAACATGGCTTCGCTTCCATCTATACCCACAAACCTTCCAAATCCGAGTTTTTTCAACTGTGTAAGAGCAACGTGTTTAGGTTGTTATCACACATATTTTTATTAAGTTGAAGAATAGAGAATGAAAAGGTCACTACATTAAAATAAATTTCTAGACATTTATTTAGACTGAAAAAAAAAATCAAAAGTTAACAATGTTTTCAAAAAAGGATTTGTCAGAATTACAAATCACTTCATCAAGACTGCACATTTGCAGGTTCTCACCGAGGCCATCTGCTCTCTTTCTATTTTACCTGTGTGGCCACCAATCCTGTACCACAGGCCACATCCAATACGACGGCACCTTCACGACCTCCGCTGAAATGGGAAGAGATGCAGTTTGCAGCCAGAGTTGGTGCACGGTAATCCAGAACGGCCACATCCTACTCAAAAACATGAACAGTTACCCATTAATCATGCATGAAACACATTCGTTACATTGGTCAATCAGATAAATACTATAATACTCATTTGTACTCTTTTTTTTTTTTTTAAATTAAAAATTTACAAAATATTATCACATTCCTGGCCAAAAAACGTAGATGTAAATGAAAACAGAATGCGATGATTTGCAAACTCACATTTTATTCAAAACAGAACATAGAAAACATACCAAATTTTTTAAATTAAGAGATTTTATCATTTATAATCAGCACAAGACTTCAAGGCTACACATGTGTCACATCAGCTTTAAATCAAATCAGAGACCAGCTTTTGTGTAAAGTCAGTGACACCATTACATAATCAATATTAAAGTTCACCAGAATGAAAAGGTTTATACAGACTGGTGTCCTAGCAGTGTTTAGATGAAGTGTCTACAATTGGTAATTTGTTTACTTATCTTTTAGATATAAGTGTATTAGTTCATGTTCATTTCATAATTCTAAATATTTAGACCTTTTTATGAGAATACATTCATGAGGGGATCAAATATGGCTCAGAACCACCACACGATGTCCTTCTTGTCTACATATGCTTTATTTCTCTTCCTAATAAAACATCTTAACTGTTTAGTGTTTCTGTTTAGTGTAGTTTAGGAATATTACAGTGTTAAATCACAATACAAAAACAATAACAAACAAGCAAAAAGAAAGAAAGAAAGGTATATACAGGTTTTAGATTGGCTTTGAGATGAGGTCTTTTTCAGGTTAGACTAGTCAGGTGTCAAACATAGCTAAAAAATGATGACATTTAAACTAATTTTAGGCTGTGATATGGATAATAATATTAAACAGCAAGTATTAGTAAAATATGAATGTAAGGTTATCTCACCTGATCATAGTTCTCTGCCCAGGAGTTGTAGAAGTTGACCTTGTCTCTTGATGTTGTGTTTTTATGAGCTGATAGAATAACTGCTTTCACATTTTCAAACGTGTTAGCCACAGATGACATTATATACACGCCTGCTGAAAAGTATCAAACATAGTCAAGCAAAATCATAACAACCATATGAGACTCCAAGTGTGCATACACATTACAGATACAGTCTTTATACACAGACTGCGTACATTCTTATTCTTTGGTTCATTTTCTAGCATATTTACTGTTTTGTTTTGATATTTTAGTTATTCTGTCATTCATCATAAATTTAATTTGTTCGTCTACTCAACAGATCTGTTGACTACTTACACATTTGCCTAATTAAAGAGCAAAAATGAATCAAATTTGGAAATTAAAACTAGCATTAACTTGTCTGAAAACAGACTGGATCGTTAATCGATTAACGCAACAGCTGCAGATTATTATCAAAATTATTTTTATTGTATTATTATTATTATAGAACTTTTGCAATGTTGTAAATAACAGTCACGCTTTCGGCTTGCACACTCACTTGTCTGATTTCTTTTACGGCTGTAGAAGACACAGTCTGCTGCTACAACGTATACGTGTAAAAATGAAGAGACAGGTCGCCAGTTACCAGCGGTCGTCTCTCTCCGTGGATGTTTCTTCTTCGTGCGTTTAAACTCCAACAAAAAAGAACGGACTAACACTGCAGCAAACAGGGTACACAGCCTGTGCAGCAACACCAGGAAGCGACAGCAAGACTGTTAACGTGCTCGCTGTTCCCTCAGTTCAGCCTTTCAGGGAAAATGCAGCTTTCTCCGCTCTTTTTTCCGCCACGGAGAAGCCTTTAAATTCTTTCAAATTACTTTCTTTTCTTATGCATTTTATTTTATAGTATGTAAATGCTAGCTGCTGCATTCATAGCCACACACCACGCCTGGAACCATCATTACCCGACAACCACTGAAGGAGGCATTCGAACTCACGCGTACTCATGCGCAGTAGCGTTATCCACGGTTGCTATTCGTGTTCCCACCTGTAGAGTGTCTGGGAGTCAAAACAAAAATCTTCTGGAAATTCGTCCTTGATTTTAACAGAAAGCTAACCCACCTGAAAACCGAGAGAGTTAGCACAGTTGTTCCCGACTGTTATTTGAATAAGCTTTAACAACAAAATTTCGCTTAATTAGATGTATTTCATCATGGGAGTTTCTCAAAAGTTTCGCTCTTTCTACAACTTTTTCTGCTCCGTTTTCGTGGCATAGCTGGAAAGCTAACTGCTGTTTGGTGTAGTAAATGTTAGCCTAGCATTGCTCTCACCACACAAAAGCCCTGCCTCTTCTCAGAGTTGTTGGACACCAGAAGTTTACAACTTTACTAAGTGGTAATAGCCCCATCTAAGTTTTTAATGCATGTTGTTTTAATTAAATACGTTTTTTGCATCTCTAAAAACCGCTGGAAAAACTAAATTATCGTTTGTAAGCTAAAGATAACATGATCAGTGCGCTCCTCCATGCGTTTAAACTGAAAATTACATTAAAAACTTGCTGCTCGAGCCATGATTTGGTTCATCGTATCACTTGTTAAATGTAATTTGTAGCTCTAAAATCTTTTGTTATTTTTTTTTCACAGCTTTTTGACCGAAACGTCATCAAAATGTCTATCCTCGGATTAAAGAAGAAGCAGCCAAAGACCTTTAAAGTCAAAGTTATCACTATGGATGCTGAAATGGAGTTTAGCTGCGAGGTATGGATATATGTGAGGCTGTAATAGGTCGAAGCATGATAATTAACACTGATTAAATTGTTATATATATAATCGTTGGCTCCTTTAAAATGAGCCCTCAGATTCACAGTAGAGAATTGCTTGAAGAGTCGTGCATCACACCTTTGCAAAATGGGCAAAATTGTCGGAGGCCTTGCACAAGTTTTAAACATGAAGGGTGCTGCTGTAATGTAAGACTTATGTCATACAACCTTATGTGTCTGTCAGGGTTTAACCAGGAAATTGTTTAGCAGCAGCAGCTAAAGATCCTGACACATGTTATCTTGTGATTGATTGAGCAAGTAAATGACAGGCAACAATAGCTATACTCATGTATACTCTGCTGTGTGAAATAATACCTCTGCCTTTTTTTCCCCACAAACATTGATATGTTATCTCTAAACCAAAGTTCATTTTTATCCTGTAAAAGATTATATTAGATTCTTGGGGATGTGTCCCACCTACACCCTAAAACACTACAGGGAGCCCTGCAAGTATACCAGGATTTATTCTTATATCCATCTTTATATTGAGACAGGACAAGTAAAGGGCTACAGCTGCAAATACCCTTGCTTTGAGTGTCTTCACTTGCTCATATCTTTCTTTCTTTTCAGGTCAAGTGGAAAGGTAAAGACCTCTTTGACTTGGTATGTCGAACTGTTGGTTTGAGGGAGACCTGGTTTTTTGGACTCAGGTACACAGTAAAGGATACCTATGCCTGGCTGAAACCAGATAAGCGGGTGAGTGAAGAAATGAATCTAAGGAGATTGGCTCCGAGATCCAAAAATTAATAAATAAACCCCCCAATATTTAAAAAAAAAAGTGTTAAATGTCAGTAAAAACGTGCTTCAAAATAGTGACCTCATAAAGCCATACGTTATTCCCAATATGCTATAAACACATATAAAATCTTTGAAACTTTTAAGAACGCTGTGACAGGATTATGTTTACCACTGAGTGTGAAATAGTGAAATATGTATTTTTAAACATTTGATGTTTTCTATGTCCCTCTTTAAAGCACATATGGCTTTATAAGGTCTGCATTGCATTCTGCTTGTATTCCACCCAATATCCCACCTTTTAAAAAATGGTTTTATAACCATAATATAATAACTTTTCCTTTTTGTCTTCCATCAAGGTCTTGGACCAGGAGGTTCCTAAGGACTCTCCCATAACATTTAATTTCCTTTCTAAATTTTTCCCAGAAAAAGTAGAAGAGGAGCTGGTTCAGGAAATTACTCAACACCTCTTCTTCTTACAGGTAGTCTGATAATATTTGGGTCGATTTCTTTTCTTTAGCTTATTTTGAATTTTAACTTAATCTGTGTAGAATTTACCTCATGTTTAAGAAGTTTTTATGTAGCTCATTACATGTTCACACATGTTGTCAAACTCTCGTTTAGGTAAAAAAACAGATATTAGATGAAGAGATATTCTGCTCCCCTGAAGCTTCAGTTCTGTTGGCATCATATGCCGTCCAAGCTAAGGTAAGAAAACTTGGAGGGTCAAATGCTCACTAAACCAGCAGTGAGCTCGGCCTTCTTTAATCTGAAAATAGTTAGTCTGCTGCAGTCTATTTAACATTCAACTTCATGCAAATATGAAATAAAATCAATATAATGCAGATTAGTTATGACTATGAGCAGCATAAGGAGCAGTGTATTCATGGGATACAAAAGGGATAAAGTTTGATAAAGGGCAACTTATTTACAGCACAGATCCACAGATTAATCAAGCAAAATCTGAATAAATATTTTCCTCTGTGTGTCATTAATGTTGGATTTATTGTTTACTGCTGTTTCCCCTTCAGTATGGAGACTATGATCCAAACTTCCACAAACCAGGCTTCCTGGCACAAGATGAGCTTTTGCCAAAAACGGTAAGTATATGGGTCTCTGTGCATATTTGACCTTTGCAAACAGGTGTTCCCCAGAATTGTTTTCTTTTGTTAGCAGTCATTTCTGGCCAAGTTTGTCAGCCACCATCTGTGCATTCAGTGTATTAACATTTTCCCTGTGATCTTGTGTCTTTATCCCAGGTTGTGATGCAGTACCAAATGACAGCAGACATGTGGGAGGAGAAGATCACAGCTTGGTACGCCGAGCACAGAGGCCTCGCCAGGTACAGCTGACCCAGGGGGCTGCTGAAGACCAGCATGTGAAGTCTTATTAACACCTTTACCAAAAGATTGCATTAAATTGTGTAGTTTAGGTGTAATCGGTGTATCATTGCGTGATCCCCTTTCTTATTTTCACAACCTCCATATAGAGATGAAGCTGAGATGGAATACCTAAAGATTGCTCAGGATCTTGAGATGTATGGTGTCAGCTACTTTGAAATTACTGTGAGTGAATTATTGTGACTTGATGTCACATTTTTGAGTCAGACAACATTTAACTTTGCCGTCTCTTGGGTTAACATTTGTGTTTCTATATACACTGACAGCAAAATAAGAGGGACACAAACCTGCTGCTTGGAGTTGATGCCCAGGGTCTTCACATCTACAGCCCCAACAGCAAACTCACCCCTAACAAGTCCTTTCCTTGGAGCGGCATCCGTAATATCTCCTACAGTGAAAAGGAGGTAAGGGCAAGGAGCGGGCTGTCCTGCAGACAAACTGGGCGTAAAGCTCACATCCAAAATATGTTACTTGAAATATTTCTTAGGCTACGTTCACACTGCAGGTCTTAATGCTCAATTCAGATTTTTTGATCAAATCTGATTTTTTTCTGTGTGGTCGTTCACACTACAAATAAAATGTGACAGCAAACGCGCTCTAGTGTGAACGTTCACGGCCCTGAAAGCGGCCCGCATTCGCAAAAGAAGACGTCACACACAACACGCTCTGTTTATGGAAGTAAAAATGGCGAACACAGGCCGGTTACAATACGACCCTAAAAGTTTAGCTTGAATAGAATTGTCTCCCCGTGTGCTAATCA
>VUQR01017987.1:0-10824 GCA_015108515.1 Hemichromis elongatus | reverse complement strand
ACACAAAGGTATAAAAATCACCACTCCTATGGTTCATCGGGATTTCAATATTTTTGCCCATAACAAAGAAATATGTCTTGAACAAATATCGACACATTCATATTTCACTAGTGTTGTAACATCACATGCTGTTAACATAGTCTGCCTGTGTCTCTTCTCTGGAAATGAACATTTGTCAGCCAGTATAGGTCATTCATCCACAGGCTGCAGAGAGTCGGTAGTTATTAGTCTGTATGAGTGTGGATTTAATAAACATTTGCGAGGAAATAATAGTTACTGTGAATTTACAGCAGTTATACAATGATTAGTAATAAACAGAGCCAGTGTGATTGATTGGAGCTTGTGAGAGTGAGTGGATGTCAGAAAGTGAGTCACTCAGGTGTGTCAGTTGCCATCCGTTTTTGATTTTTTTATTATTATTATTATTTTTAATGTTGAGATGAGTTTTTTGGTTTTAAAGTTAAGTTTAGAATAGTCATAATTTAATTTCCAAAACTTGCATATGATCTGCAATTTGTAGCAGATGTACTGACTATCACATAGCAGCTGGAGCAGTCTCAAATGGAGGTGAGTCCACTACTGCCCCCTGTGGCCAGGTGCCATAGCCTACTACTAGATTAACTTGTGACACAGATGTGCATTAATTTCAGTGGAGACATGGAGCAAAATTCTCTGCCACCTTTAATGTCACACTTTGATCACAGCAGTAATAATAATAATAAACAAGAATCCAGTTTCCTACATTTGATCAATTTGCTTTTATTTTTTGCACATTTAAAGTTATACTTTGGGAAAAAATATGATTACTATTATTATGAAGTGCTAACATTGCATACAGTCTTGACTCATGAGTAAATACAGTATATAGTCTAATAAGTGAAAAAATAAAAGGATACAACATCATCAATGCGAAGCAAAAATTACAACAAAACAACAGTTAAACTATTTTATTTAGTCTTTTCAAACATTTTATGAAGGAACAATTTTTTATTTTATATGGAAAGCAGCTCCATAACTTGGTTTCCCTACTCGTGATTGAAAAAAGTTTTTAATAATCTGAAAGCTGAAACGTTTATCAGCAATATTGCTTGAATAGGGACACCAACTTTCATCATTAACGTGTTTGATTCATGCGTCCAAGTTAAACTCGGTCAAACAGCACATGCAGTGATAATCTGAGCTTTTGGTGTTTTTAGAGTTCAGGAACATCCCAATAATCACTTCATCAACATTCATGATAAACAAACATCTGAGTAAACTGATTCAGTAAAAACACAGACAAACATGATCATAAACTTCACTGTTGGTCTTCATGTTAAGCTGACTTTAATGAGTCACAGCTAAAGGAATTTCACTGTATAGGACATGCACCGCTTTTCACTGCCACGGCTGTAGCTCCCACTACAGCTCCCACTACAGCTCCCACTGCAGCTCCCACTGGGCCTCCTACAGCTCCAACACCGGCTCCAATAGCAACTTCAACAGCAAGTCCAACACCGGCTCCAAGACCAATACCAGGAATCGCTCCAGCAGCGGCCACAACGGCCTGGATGAACCAGTTGTCCTTCTCTGCCAGTCTTCGTGCTTCCTGGGGTGTCATGCCTGGATTTTCTCTCAGAAGTCGGCTCATCTCCTCTTTTATGGCTTTCTCTGCCTCTAGGAATTTGTCATTGGTGTAGCAGCTTCCTCCATTTCTCTGAACCATTGTGTTGATCTTCTCCAACAGCTCTCTGACCTGGACGGGATCTTTCTTTCTGTTGTTAAAAACATGGTATCTTCCCTGACACTGACTGAGGAAGTCATTGAGGGCTTTACTTTTCTGAATAAATGTTTCTATGGTCACGTCATCGGCCTCCAGATTGTCTCCATGTGTGAACAAAGCCATAGTGTACTGTGCTGCTGTTTCTCCAAACACTTTCTGAAGGATTTTCACTGTTTCTTGTTCTTCTTTTGTGAATCTGCCAGCCTGGAGCACAACCAGGAACACATGAGGACCAGGAGCAACAAATGAGATGGATCTAGCGATCTCTTTTTTCACCTGCTTTTCAGTTTTGCTGGTGTCAAACAGACCCGGAGTATCAATGACAGCCAGCGCGTGACCACCAAATTCTCCCGTTTCCTTTTGGCACTCTGACGTTACTGTGGAAGGAGATGTTGTAGATATAAAAGTTCTTGTTCCTAAGATGGTGTTTCCTGCTGCGCTCTTCCCAACTCCAGTTTTCCCAACAAGGACAATCCGGAACTCAGGTTCTTCCTCTTCTTCATCATCTGCCAGACATGATTAAAACCATGACGCTGTTGTTAATGGTTATCAGAAGGGTACATTTGACCTTTTCCTCACATTTTCCTTTGGAAGTAAATGTTCTCCTTAAAACATCAAAGTCTAAAAAGTTGGATTTAGTTATCTGGAACCTAAACAGTGAGCTGACAGTACCAGGCTGCTGAGATGGATGAAGGAGAAGCTAAATCTTGCAAGTGTGAGGAATTTTGCAAAAAAGAAGAATACAAGAATGTTAATAAGAACTAAAACAAAGTTTACACAAACTTTAGAGGAAGCAGAAGGTCTGTTTCACATGTGGGTCAATCCTTCTAAAATCAGCCTGTTTTAAAACATTAACACAGTAAAATGTTTAATAACCGAATATTTAAATGTGAAAAAGTCCTGCAGTCCTTCAAAGTCTTATATTTCAGCACATATCAATATAAAAAAAACCCCACATCAAATAAAAAAAACCAAGAAGTGACTGAAAATGTGAGATAGATTCTACAAAGTGTTTAATAAAAAACATTAAAAAACAACAAAAGGAAACAAGCAAAGAAAGAGAAAATAAAAACATGTGTGGTGAGCTCTATTCGTTTCCACGTACTTACCGAGCAGAGCGTATGTGCTGTCCATGTTTGACCCTCTGTAAGCAGCTGGTGTGTGATTGTATGTGCTGCTTTCCTCTTATATTATCTCAGTATGAGAGTCTGAATCTAGTCCTGCCCTTCAAACATGTGACATCCTTATAAGTGCTCACAGATAGAGGCGGCGAGGAAAAACTGGTAAGCCAGGTAAAAACTGTCACCACGATGCAGCTAAAACAAAAGAAAAACCTCAACAATGAATGACATAAAAATACCAACTCTGATTAGAAGAGATGATTGAGCTGAAAATGAATTGTAACTTTCCTCTGTGAGTCCCTGTGGTCCTTGCTTACATCCGCAAAACACTAATGGTTGCATTTAATACGTCATAAAGCAAAAAAGTCATTAGTGGTAATTCTCCTAACATGATGTGGTGGTGTGACCATGAGTTTGGGTAATGTGGGGGAGACCCAAGCCAAACCCATGTGCTGTCACTGTGCCAAGAGTGAAAGAGAAAGTAGGAATTATGAATGTGACCGCTGAGGTTGAATCTAAAACAGAAACAACACTGATCATAATGAAACCAGCTGTCCATGGAGGTCAGAGAGCAGCTGAATGTCCACGTTCACAAAACGATGGTCATCAGTATTTCCAAAGTTAATCCTTCAGTACAGAGCAAGACCAGCAGCACTTCATTTATACTCAGAATGATAGACTACTTCTGTGTCCAGGGGACAGGGCTCAAACCCTCCTTAGATGTTATTATAAATGGGTATGCACCTATCAGACGGGACAGGAAGGAGGAGGCTGACACCTTTGTTAAAGAGGACAGAACAGACCCTGGATCAGAGGAGCGTGTGGTTACTGAAGTCTGAAAAGACTGAAATTTCTGGGAAAAGTAGGAGCAGGGTATAGCTGACAGGACTGATCATAACTGGCCATTATGTATCCAATCAAAATCAAATTAAGTTTATTTATAACAACATTTAAAAACAACACGGGTTGAACCAAAGTGCTGTACATAATGAAAATAGCAAACATTCATAGAAAAAGGACGAGACTAGTCACAATTGAAAGCTAAAGAATACAAGTGTGTTTTCAAGCGAGTTTTAAAAATGTCAAGTGTTGGTGACAACCTAATGTTAAGGGCAGACTGTTCCAGGGCTTGGAGGCAGCGACCGCAAAAGCTCGGTCAGCTCTGTTCTTCCGTCTGGTTCTGAGGACGTCCAGAAGCAACTTATCTGCCGACCTGAGAACTCTGCGCAGAGTATTTTTAGTTAAAAGGTCCGAGAGATAAGATGAAGCTAATCCATTTAAAGATTTAAAAACAAACAAAATCCTGAATTCGATTCTGCAACGAAATGGCAACCAGTGCAAACATGCCAGTACTGGGGAAATGTGTTCCAATTTGAGAGTGCCTGTCAGGAGTCGGGCTGCTGCATTCTGAACGAGAGAGTAACGGCTGGTTAATACCAAAATAAAGACTGTTGCAGTATTCAAACCTAAATGAAATAAATGCATGACAGTCTTGGTTTTTGCAACGGCCCTCAACTGGAAAAAGCTGGTTTTAATAATAGAGTTTATTTGTTTCTCAAGAGAAACAGATGTCGAGGAACACACCTAAATGTTTTGCAAACGGCGTTCTGAACTTTTCCAGTGGACCAAGATCAACATTAAAAGGAAAACGGGGTCAGAGGGTCCGAATACTATAATCTCAGTTTTTGATCATTTATATGTAAAAAATTTAAAGCAAACCAAGATTTAATGTCATCAAGACAGTCAAGTAAAACTTTAAAGGGCCAGCAGAATTCTTTTTAATCGTCAGCGTAGCAGTGACACGAAATTCCACAGAATCCCGGGATCCACTGTATCAGAATTTCAGGAGCGGGACCACGCCTCCAAACACGCCCCTTCCGGTTGTAATCTATATAAGCTGTTCATTCTGGTTTGCATGCCCCGCCCTCTCTCACTCCTTGTTTTCAATTCTTTAACTTCTTCACTTGTATTTAGTACAAGGGGATCTGCCAGTCCCCTTCGAGGCCTTCCCCAAACCGCAGCACAATTCATGTCCAAGTCATTCACCTTTACCACTAAGACACTGTCAAACGTAAAATGAGGACGTGGGTCCAGCTAGTGAAAGGTCATGGTGGGAACACAGGATAAATGAAACACCAGGAAAAACTGATGGATTAGTGATGGATTTTCTAAGTGGGAGATCGACTCAAGCTCCAACCAACTTTTTCCAAAAACAGATGATAGGAAAAGGTTTAGCTCAGCAGTGGGATCAGGCCCACGTTAATCTCATAATAATAATAAATAAAGTGTTCATAGGAGTCAGTCAGAAATTGGGAAATTGCTGTTTGGGACTCTGTAGGGGAAAGGAAGACACGCTGAGTGTGTGATTACTGTATATGTAATTCCACAGTCTTCTCTAACATGTGGAATAAAAATGGCAGCATGGAAATGAACCCTCCAGAGACGGCGTCCTTAACGGCGATCTAATGTTTCCATTGAGAACTCCATCAAGTGGTGGTGGGAGGGGGGAGGGGGGGAGAGGGGGGGGGGATCTGGGTCTAGCTCTATTAACATCAATCATTTTACTGGTAATATATTCAAAACATTGTTCATTCTTTTCCAATGAAGATGATGAAGATTCGGTGTGATGTGCAGATCGTGAACCAATCAGCATTCGTTTTAAAAGGATTCTGGACTTGTGACGCTGGTTAGTGAGGGATTGTGAAAGACAGTAATTCCCTGAATGTCATCTGGTCGTCACAGGCAGCGGAAGCAAGACCCAAATACAGACACGTCAAAACGAAACTTGATTGTAAACATGGAAATCTGGCAAAAATACGTGAAAGCGTGAAATCCTGGAAACATGGCAGGAACATAACAGACGAGCTGACCAAGGACGAATGACGGCAGAACATAAATACACACGAGGGTGACGAGGGAAGTGGAAACACACGGGGAACACCGCTGATACACATGAACATGGACCACAAGGCTGTCAAAATAAAACAGGAAACAGACACACAAACCTAAGACACACAGACTTGACGTGGGATAGTTAAGGAGAGGACGAGAGGGAGCAAGGGAACATGGATAAACATGACAAACACAGGAGACGACAGGACACAAAGACATCACGGAACACACACTGAAGACACAACACACAACGAACATAGTGGGAAGAACTTAGACGAGAACCAAACAGGGAAACAGAACTCAGTATCAACACAACTCACTGAAGCCTAAACTCTACAAACAACAGCACAAAAGGCCCACACACTGTTAGTCAAACAAACCTGCAACCAGGTTCTTCAGAGCAGCGAGAGGATCATTTGGTTTATCATTTAACCACTTCCTCTCAGTCTTTCTGCATTTCCTCTTTAAAATTCTTAATTCCTCATTAATGACCAACAACCAGAGGTTTTTAATTTTCTTATTTTGGCTGGAATCAGAGAATCGAGACTCCTTAAGCAGCAGCTATCAAAGACAGTGACGAGCTCAGAGCGATGCTGATGTTGTCAGAGGTTGTTTGAGAGGGAAAGGCTGACAGAAACGAGCAACACAGTAAATTTTAGTGACCGGAAATGACTCACACAGAGGAGTGGAAGCTGAAACAGCACAGCATCATGGTCTGAAGCTCACATCGTCACCACGGACATGCCAGGAGATCACGAGGTCATGTGTGTGGCCGTTAACACGTGTGGGGTGCTTCACTGAGTCAGACTGAAAGACTCAAGTCAAACACAGAGGACGGGGCACAATACACATGAATAGAATAATCCTTATTCTGAGGTACAACGGAATTTAGACCGTCATCTCTCCCCATCAGAAAAAAACAATTACACCAAGCAATAAAGAGACAATAATATTAATAAATAGATGGATAACAAATAGATTTTTAAATTATTTATGGACAGTTGTGTCGGGGCTGATGTAGGCCACCGTAGGCCAAGTCCTTCCTCAGTCAGTTTGTGTGGGATTATAAGAGTCTTCATCTTTTGTCTGATGACAAAAGTTCAAATACAAAGTGAGAGAGGTGTAAAGTTTCTGAAATTTCACCTGGGGAAGTAAAAATAATCTGATCTAATCTGTCTTCCTCCTCAGTGGACACAGGCCTGTGAGAACTTTTTTAAAAAGTTGCAGATATCTGATGTCATGAAGCCCAAAATCACTGAATTAATCTTGTTTGACTATATTAGGATTTTCATCTAAAAACAGATCACGCAGTACAAACTCTGATTATTTATTTTAATTTGGATTTCAGAGTGTGATGAGCTGTGTTGGTCAAATTACTTGAAATTACTTGTATGTTGTTATAACTTGAATGTGTTGATATGGTTTTGTTTTGTATAACGTTGGCACCCCCTTGTGGCCACAGTTGGTACTTGGGAAGATGTTACGCCAAGCTAGTTTGCTACAAGTGCGCAGTGGAGGTGAAACCTTTGCCCACGCATGCCTGTAAGTTTACATTACCTATTAAAATCTCATCCATTTGATTTATGATGCATGTTTAATGCAAGTATACTAGGTTATTATTTCAGCTGTATATTAGCATGTGTTTGCTAACCTGCTATGAGCAATTATGCTAGTTAACTGAAGGTGACGTTTATGTTAATTTAGGCAACCTTAACATGAATGCTGGTTGTCAATAAAATTAAGTCTCAATTATTACATTATGTATGCTCAGTGAATGAGAAGGTAATTGTGTTTATTTAGTTTTACAAAAGAAAAGAGAAAGGAGAGACAAAGGATACCATGTATAAAAAACAAAGTACCATGGCACTGTAAACTGGAGATGCTGATCGAAGTAAAGAATTTGAGTTGAAAGCATTCTCTTCTTCTCATTCTGTTCACTGTCTGTCACACTGGATAATCTAAGTCAAGTCCACATCTAGCGAGGACAGAAGAAAAAGTAATCAGTAACTAATTACTGGTTACTCTCCCAAAAAGTAATTCAGTCACTTTACTGATTACTTATTTTCAAAAATAATTAGTTACTTAGTTACTTTTAAAAAACATGATTTACAACCTAAATAGGTTTGATGATCTTTCAGCCCAATTCTACATTTTTCTGCATAATCCATCATATATGTCATAATGTAATCAAATGAAAAAGTCTCTTTTTAAAACTTGTTTTATTTGTTTTAATCTTTTAACTTTATGCATCAAGCAAAGATTAAATTATATGCAACATTCTCTGACTGGAAGAAATGTGTTTAAACCTATTTTCTGCATATTCCAGCATATAAAATAAAATAGTTTGTTTTGTTTACACTCTTTCAAATAGATGCCAGTAAAACACAGCAGAAAATAAAACCAAGGACTCAGCGGTCCTGTTGCTCTATTTTCACCTGTTTAGCAGGAGTGGGGCGGGTGGAGGTTTACCCTGGTGCAGGTGTGCCGTGGCGGAAGGATCCGGGAGTTTCTCTGTGAATGTCACATTCCCGCGGCAGCGTACTCGCTGCTTGATCGGAAGTTTAGGTTTTCTTCCCACGCAGTGAACAGCGGACGCTGATGTTTTGGTCACTTTTTACGGAATCAAACTCCAAGTAATTGTCATGAGACACTCTCGCAAACAAAAGCACGGTTTAGTAACTGTCACGGCTGGGGCAGCAGTCGTGTGGTGTCGAGGAGGAGGAGCCAGAATGCAGACAGCGGTGGCGATGCAAGAGTGTTTATTTACAGTGAGGAAAAATAACAAAGACGAGGGCAGAACGAAACATCAACCTAAACTGGGAAACACTGATAATAAACAAAACCCAAAACCATAACTCACAAAATCACATGGAGGGGAAAACAGAAGGAGGTTAGACCGGGGATGAAGAGCAGCGAACGGAGACTCGAATGAGGAGCAGAGAGACGGCGAGATGAGCAAGTGACCAGAATCACGCAGACGAACTGACGAGGACCACAGGCAGCCACACACAATAAATCCACACGGGGTAATGAGGGAATCACACACCAGGGGGGAGCACAGCTGAGCCTAATAAACATGACGAGACGCAGACCTTCAAAGTAAAACAGGAAACTCACGAACTGTTTTACAACATAAACATAAGGACACGAACTGGGCATAGAAGGGAGAGCACTAAACACTAAACACAAGATCAAACCTAAGAACCACAACAGAAGAAACTAGAAAATAATAATGAACTCAAAACACCGGGTCACCGACGCAGGACTACGACAGTAACGTACCAGTAATCTATTTACCTTTTTTGCAATAGTAATCCCTTACTTTACTCGTTACTTGAAAAAGTAATTGGGTTACTGCCCATCTCAGGTGGCGAGTGAGGCGGTTCATAGTTTCAGATATTAAAATCCAGTGTCAGCGTTCTGAGAAAGGAAATCTAATCCGCTGGTTCATCGTCCTGAACATGAAATTCAAACGTTCATCACTGTTAAATGAATGGAACAACAACATAATATTTTAATAATTTATACATTTATTTTTTGTTATAGCTTAAGAGCTTTAGGAAATAGCGAGCTATATTCCACAGATTGACAAACAGCACAGTTTGGTCCAGTGTCAGAGTTTAACTTCAAATACTATTCACACAAAACATGTTCGGAGTTTTTACGGTTGTTATATTTCACTTGCCCATCAGATGGTTGTTTTTGGTAGTGTTGCCATCTGGCATATGAACTCACATTTATCGTATACAACAGTAGGTCCTAACTGTTTTATATGTTTCGTTTTTTTCAAACAGCGTAGTGGTGACAGCCAAAACGATGGGAGTACTCCGACCTGCAACCTCGATGGAGGATCTGCAGTTCAGTATTTGGCACATCAGGTAACTTTAGAAGCCGCAGACTAAACATGTGGAGATCCTGGCAGCCCGACACAGGAGTCCTTCAGAGACACATGTGTGAAAGGACTGATGAATAAAGTGCTGCGTGTAAGAACAACATGGGTCAGAATCAATATCACGGAGATCTTGGTGACTCTAACAGGACATCATTTTTTGTCTGTTACACAAATATCAAAGAAAGTTGTGTAAATCTGGTCACATGATCGTCATGTCTGCCTCTGTGGATGGGTCCTGGATGGGGCGGTCTCATCGCTGCGCTCACCACATGATGGCAGTGTGGTGGATTTTGAACACATCTGCTGTAACGCAACTCAGAGGTTCAGACAAACAGGACTGAGAAACAGAAATGCAGAAAGACTGAAACTGTGTTAGCAACTGAAAAATGTCCGAAATTATTGAAAAGGACTCGTTCTCTTCAGCCCACAGGAGACAACATGGCCCTGTGGTCCAGCGACGCCACCAGATCACATGGATAATTAAGGCTCAAAGTTAGTTAAGAAAATGAAGTAGAAACAGCCACTGAATGTGTATCGACCTGAGGTTGAAATTAACTTAAGCTTGTACTGGTTTCTCTGCTGCCATCAAGTGTCCTGTATGCAGTAATGCACAGTTCCAGGAACACAAGTCTGGACTCCATCAGGAGCAACTTAGCAGCTCAAAGGCTGTGTCCCAATTCAGGCTCTGCAGCCTCAAAGGCCGCATTTTAAGGCCGATTACATCACAGCGACGCGACGAAGGCTGTCCCATTTCAAAGGCTGCTTAAAAATGCAGCCTTAAATGCATCCTTAATTTCCCTGAATTTTAAGGATGGGTCAGGTGTACCCTTCGTGACTCAACCTATCCCAGAATTCATAGCGCGGCGGTGGGTGTGGATAATTTTGCTGAAAAAAACAGCAGACGGCTGAAGCGGAGCGGCTGAAGAGTAAACTGTTAAAAGTCAGTACTGAATATTTTGTCACTTATTTATGTGCAAATGTTTAATAACAAAGAACATTAAAACATGACTGTTGGTCACATGTCAGCAGAGTCATGTGACATTAGTGATGTTTGCACTCAGCGTTAGTTTTAAAGCCTTTACAATAGCCAAAAGACGTTCAATAGTCGACCTTAATCGTACAGAGAATGTGATGATTTGATGGATCATTAAAGTCAG